>LZPO01027579.1:8997-20720 GCA_001675575.1 Neotoma lepida
ACCACTGCCTAACCTCTATGTTTAATCTAGTGGCTGTTCTGTTCTCTGACCCCAAATAAGTTTTATTAGGGTACACAATATTTTGGGGGACATAATATAATCACCACAGGGGATGGGGCCAACTCTTTAGATGCAATGTCCAGCAAGGGGCTGGGCCAGCTATCCCAGGACCAGTGAAAGTTGAGGCCAGCTCAACACAGCCCTCGGATTTCAACATGCATAGTTCCTATGGACCCCTGTGGTAACACAGGCCGTGGATATCAACACAAACCCTGGCTGCGGCAAGACCACAGACCCAGACATGATCTTCTGCAGCAACCTGGGTCAAGATGTCACAATGGCCCAAGGNGGCAGCACAGGCCACTCAGGTTGGCATGGCCCCAGTGGCAGAGTGCACCAATATAGCTCCAGGTAGCAGCCCAGACCCCTGGCATTGGCATGGACTTTGACAGTACCACAGACATCAATGCAGACCCTGGCTGCAGTAGGACCATGGACCTAGACATGACCCTCAGCTGCAGCCTGGACCTAGACATCACCATGGTACCTTGTGGCAGCACAGGCCACTCAGATTGGCATGTCTCTCAGACGCCAAATAGCCATAGGTGATGGCCCAGACCCTGGGCATCCTTGCAAACTTTGGTGGCAACATGGGTCATGGATGTCAACACAGACCACAGCTGCGGTAGAACCATAGACTCAGACACAGTCCTTGGCAGCAGCCCAGGCCCAGATGNCATCCTTGGTGGCAAGTAGGCTGCCAACATCAGCCTGTTCCTCACTGCCTTCACTTTTTCACTTCTGCCTCTTTCCATAGCACATGAACCTTTCTACTTCTTTTTCCCTCCCATTCTTCCATCATATATTTGCTCATCATAATGGCACCGGGCGGGCCTGTGGATGCCTTCAGCCAGCCCTGACTGTGAGGACCCAGGCTAGCCTGTGGGTGTCTTTCATTCACCTGGGCTGAGTTCCCCTCACAATTTCTAATGCCAGAGTAAGAGATCCTGGGCTTATCATTTTTTAAAATCTGGTTAGAAATATTCTTTTCCATAATCACAGAAGGACATGCACAGAATTTGGGAAGATTTTTATTCTGACATAAATAGAATTCCTTTTTGTGGATTAGAAAAGCCTTTTCTTTCTTCTACTCTAAGTATGTGCCATGATGGTTAGAAATGATGTTAAACCCTCCCTTTGACACACCTTTTCTAAAGGACCCTTGACTGAGACAAGAGTCTCAGAGACCCAAGGGGATGAAGGACAATTAATGGCCTCTAAAAAAGGACAGTAGGCAAAGGGTGGGACCAATGGCTCAGTGGTTAAGAGCATACACTGTTCTTGCAGAGGACCTGAGTTTGATTCCCAGTGCTTGCATTTAACTTTAATGGTCACTTAAGGCTTTATCTCCAAGCAGCTTGAAGGTAGTTATGATGTAATTCCTGAAGATTCAGTGCCCTGATCTAGTCTCTATTAGTATGTGCACTCACATACTAACACACAAACATACACAAATATAGAATAAGATCATAACAAAGTTATCAATCTTCAAAAGGAAGATTTTCTGATGAAGTGGCAANAGCCTATGGGGAAGGAAGTCTAGAAGTCTGAACACAGTTCTCTGCTCTTTTTCTGCTTCAGCTCAGTACCAGGCATGAGTGGGTGAGCACAGTAGCTGGAGGACAGCCTTTCCCTGAGAGATGATGGCACAGCAGGAAGACACAATGGGCAATCAGGGGAACTTACTTTTGTTCTAAGAAACAATATAACTTCACCACTAATCACATCTGATCCAATAATGAACAGTTCTTCCTCTCTCAGGAGGCAGGGGTGGAAGAAGTGGTTTCAGGGTGTAGGCTGGTGGAATGTGCTCTTCCACTGCTGACTTGGACACACAGGCAAACGGGGGGAAATATGTCTTTCAACAAATATATCTTAGAGCTCTTGCCATTTTAGTACATAGGATCTAAATAACTTGAAAGTGGCAAACTAGTTTTAAAATTACTTTTATGTAGACTTTTAGAGTTTCAGCAACTCAGTTTGCCTCTNTCCCACAGCAGTTCTCTGATAGGTGATATTGTAGTTCTTGGGGTAAAATTTTAAAAGGTCTTGGTTATGGACTCAAGGTTTATGGATTCCCAGTTTAGTTATTTTTCATGAGAATATGTGAAAGTGTTAATTAAAACCTATATTATTTATTTTTTGTGATTGTAGTTTGATTACATCGTTTCTACCCTTTCCTCCCTCCATACTCTNCCATACACCCCTCCCTGCTCTCCTTCAAATTCATGGCCCCCTTTCCCACTGTTATTGAGTGCATGGATGTATTTGTGTATACATATATACTCCTAAATACAACCTGNTCAATCTATATAGTGTTACTTGTATGAATGTTTTCAGGGATGTGCTCTTCCTGAAGAAGGCCACCTCTCCTGTTTCCAGTGTTCCTTGGTTGCCTATGTAGTTGTTTATATGGAGTTGAGGCCTCCTGGGCTTTTCTGAATCCACTTCAGCATGTTCCTTGCTGTCCTTGTTCAGCTCACATGTGATAAGACTTCACAGGTAGTGATTCTGATGTTATTAGGAGACACAATCTCACAGCAAATTCCCTGATCCTCTGGCTTTTACTCAAACCTATATTTAAATTAAACAGGAATAGTTAACTGTTGTCAAAGTTATTTGTTATTAAGAACTGATTTTCTGAAGGACTTCTAGTTTTCTGCTGTAAACGTGATACAAGTATTTATTGACAGAATTACCATTGATGCACTAATTTTTGAATAATTTTTTTAGTTCATATTTTTATTCTTAGTTTTTGAACTCATCTCCGTGGTTGACATAATTCTCTAATTTATCAATATGTTTAGGGACAGAATTTATCCTCATTACAAACCCAAAACAAACACTCATTGTTCTAGCCTCCCTTGCAGCTGTTGTGATCTGGCCGCAGCCAAACTTTTGCATCCTTCTAGTACTTTGAAGTGACATGTGTTGGTCCAAGAAGTGACAGAAAGAAACTGTCTCTGGCCAAGTGATTGCTATGGAAGTATTGATATCTAGCTTCCAGGGTCTGTAAGGACAGCAATGGCAGTGAGTGACAAGATCGGTTTCTATGTCTCCTGTCTTGGTGGTAGAGGTAGTAAAGTCTGGCATCTGGAAGTAAGGTTCTTTGGTCTGACAAAACTGGCTTGGGCTATGTGCCTGGCTTTTGAGTGGCCTTCTTATTCCTGTCCAGGTATTAGGTCTCAACCAACAAGTGTTTTAGTGATTACATAAGCTCTCTGTGTGATGTACAGAGCTATGAATTTTGGTAGTGGATAAAGTCATGCATCTATCACACCTGGTATGCTGTGGAACAGTCCATCCGGGCTCGCACTTTCTATTGTTTCTTTTTTATAGTCACTTCCTACGCACCGCCACTATGATCTGTTTCTCTCCCTATAATTTTCCATTCTTTAGAACAATAAAAAAATCACCTCTTAATAATATTATTAATAAAATTATAAACAAATACTAGCAAGCTATTTTATTCTTGGATAATAGCAGTGAAATTTATTGCTTATTCTATTTATATGAAGTGCTTTACATGAATAAATCAATTTGCATCATATTCTGGTAGGTAGATCCTTTTATTGTATGTGGGCATTAAAGCACAGATAGATTGTGTAGAAAACTGTCCAGGTCCACAGAGATAATATATGANCGAAACAGTTTCCAAACCCAGATGTCTTGATGTCAGATCTGTTTCTTTCCCCCAACATCATACCTCTATTAATTATTTGGAAATTTCATACAATACACCACAATCGTACTCATTTACTACTCCTTCCAGGTCCACCCTCCCACCGTTGTGCTCATTCTACCACCCCCGCAAAGAAAAAAATTACCCAGTCCAGTTTATGTTGCCAATATACTCATTGGAGCATGGTCAAATTCCCAGTGGCCAGCTTCTAGAGAATTGAGTTCCGCACTCCCCTGATGTGCGTGCTAGAAGCCATCAACTGTGAAGAGCTATACTTCAGCATCTTTGTCACAGTTTTTAAGGACTTTCTTCAATAGCTTCCCTTCTGGACTCCCTCCCTCCCTCCCTCCCTCTCTCCCTTCCTCTCTCATCCATTTCTCTCTTTCTTTCTTTCCTTCTCTTTCCTTTTTGATGGTGGGGGAGAGGTTGTCACAGAAACCTTCAATGTCTCTCATTCTCAGTGATGACTATGCTGTTATNGATACCACTGAAAAAGAAGCTTTTGCCCTAGTAGCCATCAGCGGCATGGATCGTGGCCTTCCANATGGTTTCTGGTGACAGCACAGATCATGGACATCAATCTGGTTCCTGACAGCATGGACCATAGACCTCATCTGCTCTCTGGCGGCAACTCGGACCAGGGAGACTATTGAGAAGACTTAATCCAGAAAAATGAACCATTCTTCATCTTGGATATATTCCTATTTCTCAGAGGCAGGGTGATCGCACGGTTGGGTAACCTGTCTGGCACGACCATCTTGGTTGCAACCTGCCGGCAGTACCATGGCACCACGCTCTCCTCCCTGCGGAAGGAAAACAGTATGAGCAGTAGCAGCAGCGCGGCTCCATGCTACAAGCCCAGCCTCAGGATCGTGCAGCAGCACTGGTNTAGTGGGTAGTGATGGGGTAAGGCAGGCCAGTGGTGGTCAGAGCCTCCTGGCAACCTGAGAACCAGCCCTGGTCGGAAACCACATGCTCCTTTGTCCGCTGTGGCCATGCTCCCATACTCCCACACTTGTCGCTGTTTCCACTTCATCTCTAGCTCTGCTTCTCTCCACTGTGCCATGTGCCACTTCATTCTGCCATCTTCCACCGCCCCCAGTTCCATAAAAGCACGTTTTAAAAACATCCTCTCACAAGATCTGCCTCTTTTTAGTTGTTCCAGGGGTACTTCGTGCTCTACAGGCTCATCCTCTGCTGCTACATACCTCCATGAAGCCTCCATGAGTATCTCAGGCTCCTTGGAATGGTTCCGAGGCTCCCAACGGTGCTGGCAGCCTCTACTATCTTGTCAGATCTAGGTATAAAAATCACCTCTATATTGTCTTACAAATCAGCCAGAATGGGCTTCTGTCTTTTGTAACTGAAGTTGAATGGTGGAATTAATAAGCCAAAGGTTTCAAAAAGCTGAGTTGTAGAGATGTATCACACACATGACATTATGAGTGAATGGAAGACTGAATGTAGGGATGTGAAGGAATGAGTCACACCCTTTAGAGTTCTTCATAGAGGAACTTGAGCCAGACTGGGGGGTAACTGAAATTTACTGTAAGAAAGTGAAACTACTTGCCGTTAAGTGTATCATGGATTTATGCAGCATGTGGTACAATGCTGTTTCCAGTGCAGCAAAGCCTTAGAGTCTGTCTCTATAACAAAGCACATGTCCTTGATGGGAATCTCAGGTGTCACGACCTTGAATCATGAGTCAAGATGCCCACTCTAACTGCAGTGTGAATGACAAAGGAAGTTGCTTTGCTAGCCAAGGTTGATGGGGCTAGGAAGGTGGAAGGTGATGAAATCATGGTCTCACCAAGTACTGCCAAAGTTTTGCCCTCTCTGACTCTAGATAGGTCTTCTCTCACTTTTAGACACAAGGAAACAAGAGAGGAAAAAGTGCATACTCCTTGGCTGTGCTTTCTTTTGATGGCTCAGGGCTCATGAAGGGAAGGTTGTATGCCAATGGTCTTTTGTACAGAAGTATCATGGAAGGGATTCCTGGAGGACATGTGTAATTTCAAAAGGTCTCTGGGCTTACATGACATGCATTGNAGAACTATGGGGTGGGGTTGTGTTCATTGTTAGGACATTTCTAAAGATTTTTTTTTTTAATTTTGAGTTTGCCCGTGAACTCACAACATCAGTGGTTGCCTTCATAATACTGTACCAGACTGGGTCCATCAACATTCCATTGTAGATGGGGGAGGGCTACTTCTCTCTGAGGAGCTACAGGAAGTTAGTGGTTGCCTGGGTAGGGGGATCATACTCCTCATTGGTATTGCCACTGGTAATTTGTTCTTACTCAATCAAATAATTTCCCACCCACTCATTTCATGCAAGAAATATGGGTTAAACGCAGTGGGCCAGGGGGCTGGAGAGATGGCTTGGTGTTCAAGAGCAATTGCTGCTCTTCCAGGTGACCATGGTTTGATTCTCAGCATCCACATGGTGCCTCACAAATGTCTGTAATTCCAGTGTCAGGGAGGTCCTATACCTACACAGAAATACACACATAAATTTAAATAATTAAAAAAAAGTAGTGGGTTGTGTGTGTCTGGGAGCACACAAATTTGTATGCACACACACATGCACACACATGCACAAGACATGAAAGTAGGGGGAGTCTTCTTGGAAAGAAAAGTTTGATGTGAAGAGGAAGGCNAAAAGAGAGGATAATGGGGGAATATGATCAAATTATATATGCATGTGAAATTGTTAAAGAATAAAAATTTTAATGTGTCAAACTCTCTGAAGCCAAACAAATTTACTGCTTTATGTTGAAGAAAGGAAGGATGTGCAATCCCTTATAAAGGTGTCTTTGGATAATTGCTGGTGTCTCAATAAATACAAGAAAATCAGCAAACGGACAGAAGCTCTTTCTTCGAGTACACTTGGAAGACTGGGAATCACAGACCTAGGCTTCAGGGGACCNTGGCACTGCTAGAGTTNAGCACCATCTAATGAATCTGGCACCAAACTCATAAGCATGTTTACTTGCCCAGAGTTGCACAAATGCTGAAGAGAGAAGTCACAATTAATTCTCACATGACTTTGATACACAAGCTTCTCAATGAGATTGATACACATCTTTGTTTAAATGGCTTAAATTGGGCACCTGGCCAGTATATTTGTATCATCCAGAAAGCTGATTTGGTGGCACCCAGATGTANTCTTGTCACTTGGGATGTTGAGGCAGTGAGACTGTGAGTTTGAGAGCAGTCTGCTTCATGTAAAGAGTCTGTGGCCAGCCTGAGCTTTGTATAGATGCCCCGTCTAAAAAATAAAACAAAATACAACAAGGCCTGGGAATGTAGCTCAAAGGTAGAGTAATTTCCTTCAATTTCTGAACTCGTATTCCTTCTCTACTAGAGCGAAGAAAGTGGACCTATATACCTAAAAAGCACAAAACTAAAATTTCCTGAATACTGCATGCATATTATAATAAACTAGTTTAAAAGTCACCAANAGAAGGCATGTGGTATTTTTTTAAAGCTCTCTCCATAATTTTGTGTTTGATTTTTTTGTAACACCACAAATGCATGGCAATAAGTTAGCATGAGGGTGGAGAACTTTTGTGGATCTGTGAACTCCGAAGAATTGCAAGACATTGAGAAAATAAATCAGTGTTCTGAAGTGCATTAATTAATACTTTTGACTACTCTGACCAGTAAAGATCCTGAGAGAGATATGCCCCAATTTCAAATCCAATTAAAATGGTATCCATTACCAAATTAACCCATGTACACTCAAATCTTGATATAAAATGACATAGTCTCAAGACACTGTTTAATTAATCAAACATGCAGAGATATGTCAAGGCAATTATTAATCCACCAATTCTGATGTTATATATAAAAATCTTCAAGCTCTGTATATATTGGAAATACTATAGTCTGCTTCAGTTCTTCTGTACTTCATTTAACAGAAAACACTNAATGATATTCCACCATATGCTTGTTTAGATGCAGTGGAAAATGTTCTTTTCAAAGCATATGGTGATTATAATTAGGTGTGTCTGAATATAGCAAGGTTGAAAAGGAAACACCATGAACTAAATGGAAGGGATTTGATGTACAAATATCTGCACACTATATTTTCTTTGGGTTATCATTGTCTTCATAAAGACAGTTCCAAGTACTTAAGAATGAGAACTGTCTGCTGTCCCACCATACGTCCCAGGATTGCTTCTCCTTCCCCTGCTCTGAGACTCATGAGCCCAGCCTCTCTTGCAGGAACGCTGGCATCACTCCAACCCCACTGGTGTTTGTGTAATGATCTGTAGCAGACAGTCTGCTCTTATTCACACATTAGCTACCTTGCTTCATATCACCCATGGGATTGTTGTCTGTTGACTGTCAAAGGCCTTCAGTGCCATTTCTTGCTTTTGTGTAGTCAATGTTTAAAGAGAAGAAAAATATGGAAAATATGTATGATGATAAGGAAATTGTTATTGTCATGAGACCTCTAAACTTAAAAAGTAAATGTGTTGCTGCTGGGTGAGGTAGTACCCATCTATAATCCTTTCCTTCAGGTGTTTGAGGCCAGTGTAGTCCACAAAAAAATCTTATCACAAGCAATTAAAAATATGTATTGAAACCTAAAATATAAAACATTTGGTTTTAGGTGGGCTTGAGGTCATGACACTGTACACTATTTTNTCCAGTTATTTACAATATCAGTTTATCTGTAGATTAAAGACAGCATGACTTGTTATGTTGCATATTTGAAAAATAAGCCTTTTATTTGAGGACATCAGCTCCTTTTTCATTGATAACTAGGTTTCAATTGTTGATGTTGATGTTGTTTTATGTGCCTGATTGTAACGGATATGTGGTTATCTTACACATATGTTGTTTTCAGCCAAATTGATTGTTAATTGATANGGTAGGTTTCACTAATTTTAAATATTATTTTTCTAATTCTTAAAGAGAATATTCTTAACTGACTCTCAAGTCTGACCACCAGCAAATGACTGTGGGTTGTACAGTAATATACACAGATGATAGACGCTGTCAAGAGGAGCACTGGCTCATTATCCTTCTACAGCTTATTTGTCTGGCTTCTTTTGTGACATTTTCTGTTGCTGCAAATTGAAGAAACAAATTATTATCTCTAGCTTTTCCAGCACAGTTACTTTCTAATCAACTTGTTTTTGTTTTCACCTTTTGTCAGGGGNATGCTGCCTCTAGAGGCAAATGCTATAATGAACCAAATCCCATTCTCCAGTGCAGCAGTTTGCAAAAGCTTAGTAATGCATTACACTCGCTTGGAGACCTGTAGAATTGCAGAGTGTTGGGTCCCATCCTCATAATTTTTTATTCTGTAGGCTTGGCATAGGACTGGGAATCTGCATATCCAATGAATGCGCAAGTGATGAAAATGTTGTTGGTCTTCAGTCATGTTTCCAGAACTTCAGAATTGTNACATGGACAATGATCNGCTCTCCCACCTCCCAGGAGAGGCAGTGAGCATTCTATTTGAGAAAGGCCCAACCACTCAGCTTCCTGTTGCCCAGGCTCTCCTCTGGTTTTTTTGTTACAAGACTTTTGGTCACTGATGCTTCACTTATTTATTTTTCCACCAAAGCTAAANATGTTCATCTTTACACTCCCCACTAGACCTCATGTTCTGGTGTTAAAGTGAGCAACTTTCCTTGATCCCACACCTTACACTGTCTTTTCTTGTTGCTGTAAGCATCAGCCCCCAGCAGCTCAGGAATTGAAGGGGAGCCATGGAGTTGGCAGACTAATCGTGCAATTGACTTTTCTATCTGAGGGAGTAAAACTTAATTCTCTGGGACTGGTGAAAAAGGGACACACACACACACACACACACACACACACACACATCTCCAAGAAGTCAGGGTCTCACCTAGGGTGCTGGTGAATGGGCAAGCCTTTAGCAAGTCAGAGAAACTGAAGAGGAGATGCAGAGTAGATGAACTACTGGACAGACAATCAGACACAAGGACTTTTCTGAGGGTCAAAGCTTAGTTCTTCATTTTATTATTCTTTCTGTTGCTTTTTCTATTCTATTCTTTTTTTGTTCTGTTCTTCTACCTTGATATTTCTCTTCAGTGTTTCCTGATGACTTCCTTCTCTACCACTTCCTGATGTCTTCCTTCTCTCTTNTTTATTTTTTCCCTTACAGCTTATATACCTGAGCAAAATCTTTCAAGCAATATAAAAACTAAATATGGTTATATTCTATTTTTAAGTGAATGATTACAATGAGTACAAATAAAAAACATCATATTTCTCATTTCCCTTACATGATTAAACATGTTACATATTGCAAGTGTAAAACAAATTATCCCTAAGAACCCACATACATTCATGTCCAAGCAACTTGTTGTAGATTAATAGTGTGTAAGCAAGCAAGGTATTTTTCTCAGCCAGTCCTTTTACTGGCAGGCTGCATTTTGCAGTTATAATGGAAGGATCAATCACTTTATTATTTATCACAAAAGGTAATCTTATAACAAATCTTAAAAGAATCACACATCTAAACTTTTNTATATGAAAACCAGTCATTTCTACTTTAGGTACTCATGGTGTATACCCACCCACCAACAATTTTTCATTAAGTCAATATCAGGAAGCTGAGTGCAGAAATTAATCATCACCTTTGGTCACCAACCCATCCTAGCAGAAAAGGCACATCAGCCAGCAATAGCTAGGCTGCCATTGTTTTTGTTCCTTGACCTCAATTAGTCCCTCACTCAACTCTTAAAAGTGTATCCTTTTAAACTTTAAATTGTTCCCAAAATTTTCTACCTCAAAGCCATTAACAAAAACATCTTAGCCTAACCTCAAGTCATTATTTAAAGCTTTGTTTTAGCTATGATGCACACTGAAACCTGTGAACACATCTCCCAACATTAAAATTGAAAGAACTTGAGCTAGCCTCCCTTCTGGGACTCAATTGTTTTCCTTAATCATTAACCTAAGCCACAGTCTATATGGCTCCTCAAGAGAAACTCATAAATCCTAGCTGTGTGGTACTTTCTTGTTCCTGTTTTGTATCCTCTGTAGCACCTGCTTTATCCGGAGCTGGGGCAACACTGTATCCTGCCTTTACCTGTATTAATTTTCTCGCTAAACAAATCTCTATAATAATCCTTTAGTACCTTTGCCAAAAACCCTTAATAATCAAAGTTCTGTTTAAACTAACACTGTTACTGTATAAAATCATTACTTCAATTAAACAATACAGCTTAAGAGGAAATTATCTTCATAAAAACCCATAGATAAAAATGCCCAGTAGAATGGGATNTTTCCATGAGATAATCACACTACATTAAAGGCAATGGGGAATCTCATGTCGATTCACACCATGCCAGATACCAGAGAAAAATGGCAGCANCAAACATGCAAAGATACAGTAGTAGCAAGAGACATTATGGAATTGAAGCCCTTGGGGCCTTGCTTATCCAAGATTCACCCATCAGTGTCTTGCTTCCTGTTGGACCAAACTCCCGAAGTTCAATTGCCACCTGCTGCTCCTCTGACATGGCCACTGGCATTTTCCCTTGCTAGCTTTTGTTTTCAAGGCTAAGGCTAAGAAGAATATGATTCTGTTTTTATCTAGACACAAGGACTCTTTCTTGAGAAGCAATGAAGGAAGAATTCCTTGGGCTAAGCAAAGAAGACATATTTTGAGTTCACTTAGGTTTATGTTTCATTTGAAAATTATTGTCCATCTCATATTTTATCTCTGAAAGATAAGCAGCCATTTTGTTCTTTGAATTGGTATATTGAGTAAATCTGACATGAGAGGCAGATTTAGGTTAAATCCTGATTTTATGCATTGTTGTGCTGTGTGAACTATTAATTAAGTAGGTGAGCCTTAGTCTTCTCTGATGGAGATATTGTTCTGTATGCTGTGAATATGTGTTGCTGTGATTGATTGATAAATAAAATGCTGATTGGCCAGTAGCCAGGCAGGAAGTATAGGCGGGATAAACAAACAAGGAGAATTCTGG
>LZPO01027579.1:45455-57124 GCA_001675575.1 Neotoma lepida
AAAATGAAGCATCTAGTACCAGGAATGGGTTACATTTAATCAAGTTGTTGGCCAAAGGGGTTCTATGGGAACTCCCAATCAACTGAGGCTATTGCCAAGGCTATTGGTTGCTCTCCACAAACTGACAGTAAGGCCAGATAGTTATTGAACACAACACCTACACACAAGTTGAGCTGGTGCCTACCTAGAGCTTTCACCCTTATGAACTAGTATNCACTGTACTGGAAGGTACTCTGCACTATCAAAAGAAAAATGTAAAAACCAACCCAGCACAAAACTTTCAGTCTAAAAGTGTGACCTACCTGCCAGATACTCTGGTCAATATTGGCTCAAAACTTATGTGAGTGACCAACCAATATCTGATTGACTTAAGGCCCACTCCATGAGACAAAACCCATACCCAATGCTGCTTGGGTGACTAAGAACCTTGTACTAAACAGGTCAGGGACTTAAGGGACACCCAAATACTACTATTCTGCTAAAGGAATGTAGCAATAAAATGACTTCTAATGAAATTTTGCTATGCTCATAGATTGATGCTTTGCTCAGCCATCATCAGAGAAACTTTCTCCTGAAGTAGATAGAAACAAATAGAGACCCAGTGTCAGACAATATGCAGAGTGAGAGACCCTGGAGCACTCAGCCTTAAAAGGAAAATCCCTCCTCTAAGAGCTCCAGGAACTCTGTGGAAGAGGATATGGAAAGAATATAAGTGCCAGAGGGGTAGAGGACACCAGAGAATCATGACCTTCTAGATAGAATGGGGCTGACACACAAATGAACTCACAGAGTCTGGTGCATGCACNTGGCCTGCACCAGATGGGGTCCTAGAGCTGAGAGGAGACACATGTTCCCATCCCTATTCCAGAAGCTATCTCCAATTGATAACCATTTACAAATGAAAAATTAATTTTCTCCTAGGGAGTCTTACTGGGGAAACAAATCACTCTTAAGGGAAGGCCCCATGTCCAGCAGTAGAAGGCTAACAGAGAACTAACTCAATGGCAATCTTTGGAGGTTCTTCATCTCATTATGTCTGGTCATAGCTTTTTTCTTTATTGCTTGCTTTCTTCTGCTCTATCTNACAGGTCATTTTGATTATATTTTATGACTTCTGGTTTTATGGGATTCCTGTGTGTGTGTGAACATGTGTGTCTTTGAGTCTATATATTTTTCTTGTCCTTTTTCTTTGGCTCTCTCTCTTGTTTGGTTGTTTTGTCATATTCTAATTTGTTTGTTTTGGATTTATCTTCTTATATTTGATTTTTTTATTATTCCTTAGATATCTGTTTATTTTTTAACAAGAGACAGAAAGGCTGTAGATCTGTATAAGGAATGGTGAGAGAAACTGGGAGGATTAGGGGAATGGGAAACCATAATCANAACATATTGTAGAAAAAAATCTATTTTCAATAAAACAAAAAACAAAAAAACTATTATTAAAAAACTGATTAAAAAAAGAAAAGAAAGGTAAAGTAAAAATAATGCTGTAAACTAGGCATAGTAGGTTAAGTCTAGTGAAAGGCTTGGGCTCACTTTTAGGGCTATTCTGGGCAGCATCCTAGAGCCCTGTCTCAGCAACAGGAGAATGTTGTAGCTTGCAAGATAGGCACTGGCAATCTTCACCACTGATTATCAAGCCTCTGTGTCATTTCTTTTTACATTACATAATGTTGGCCCTTATGACAAATAGAATGTGGCTCAAGTGACTTTTAAGACTAGGTCAACAAAGGCAATGCAACAAAGTAGATGTAAAGGCACTTTAATTTGCAGCCACATATCAGTCACTCAGAGAATCCAATGGCACTTTCCTATAGATACTTATAGGAACCTGTCTTAACATGATCACAACCATCTTATTATAAGTACCTCCATCTTGCCTGCCAGGTAACTCTGGTAAGAATTCCAAACCCTACAGAGTAAAAATGTTATGATGTATCCATTGGGACTAGGCTCTACATCTATGCATTTTGATTGGGGCTTACTCACTGATGAAGAAAAGACTAAAAGAACAAACAAGAAATCCTAGACTTACTGTCTGCCCTCTGGCTCCCCAGCCATCATTCAATGTCTGGGGAATCAGAGAGGAGACTCTCATGAAGCTCAGGGTAATAGACTGTCTCTTATACACATCTAGATGTGTATAAGAGACAGATGTCGAGGGAAACAGAGAGGAGACTCTCATGAAGCTCAGGGTAATAGAAGAACAGATGATACAGTCAAAGAGGCTGCTCTGGCTGCCATTGAGTTATTAATAACAATGCCAAACCATATGTTGCCTGAGATACCGGAATATTCTGCCCAAGATGGTAGANACTTTGCCTCTTTACCAAACACATGTATTAAAGATGAATGAGGTATACTACTACTAAAAAAAATCATCCTGCCAACTGAACTAGCTAAGTCTCTGATCTACTAAATCCACAGAGGAACACATCTTAGTCAAAAAAAAAAATGAAAAGAACAAAGAACTCCTAGAATACTCAAACTTCAAAATCTTTAATGTAAACCAATTAATAATGGGTTGTGTGACCCAATGCTTCCCTTGCCAGGCTACTAACCCACAAAAGAAAGAGCTCTCTCAAAGTGGAAGAGAGAGAGAGCGAGAGTGAGAGTGAGAGCGAGAGCGAGAGCGAGAGCGAGAGCGAGAGCGAGAGAGAGAGAGAGAGAGAGGCACTTCACCAGGAGTCCACTGGGAGGTGGACTTCACCTAGGTAAAACCTGGTAAATATAGGTATATACCTCCTAGCTTTTGCAGATACTTTTCAGGTTGTGTAGAAGCTTTTCTCACTAAGAAGGAGACCACATTCATAGTAATCAAGGAGATGGAAATCATTGATGAACTCACTCCAATATATGGACTTTCTTCTGTACTAGGATCAGATAATGGGCCTGCCTTCATCTCTAAGGTAGCACAAAACTTAGTTAAAATATTGGGGGCTAATTGGAAATTACATTGTACATACCACCCCCAGAGTTCTGGACAAGTAGAGAGAATGAACTGGAGACTCTAACTAAATCAATCCTAGAAACTGGTGATGACTGGATAGCCCTGTAACCTTTGCTCTGTTCTGGGTATGAAACACCCCATACTACTGTGAGTTAACATTCTATGAAATCATGTTTGGGAGACCCTCTCCCTTGGTTCCCAAGCTTCCTTCAGAAGTCATGGCTAAGCCCTCCAAACAGTCCAGGACGATGTTTTCCCACTCTAGAGACACATTTACAGGTTGTCACCTGCCAAGTCACACAGCNAAAAAAATGAGTGAACTCAATTGGGTCCAGAGACAGCATAAAAAGGCCCTTGGACCACACTGGAAGGGACCATACACAGTGATCCTGACTACCCAACTGCTGTTAAGTTTGACAGAATCAAGATATGGATTCATCATTTGTATCTCAAACCTGCTCATAAGGAGGCTATGTGCTATCTTGGGTGAATCCTGTTGTTTCTTTGCTAACCTCTCAAACATTGTTAGAAACACTTTTCAAGAGCTCAAAGTAAGGCTCCTCAAAAGACAAAGAGAGAAACAACAATCATTTTCCTGGTTCTATAAGCTCTTTAATTGGTCCCTTTGGCTTACAACCCTATTGTTCTCCATTGCTGGATCCTTACTTATTCTTTTGATACTCCTTTTTTCTCTGTGTAGCTTTGGCGCCTTTCCTGGAACTCACTTGGTAGCCCAGGCTGCTCTCGAACTCACAGAGATCCACCTGCCTCTGTTTCCCGAGTGCCAGGATTAAAGGTGTGCACCACCACTGCCCTGCTTCTTTTGATATTCTTAATGATTGGTCCATATGTGATTAATGTACTGATTAGATTTGTGAGAGACCACATTTCTTCAGTGAAACTCTTGGTTCTCCGCTCACAATGCTCATCCCTAGCTACCCAAACATTTAAAAACCCTAAATATAAAGATTTATATAGAGACAATAAAGCAAGGGTTTGATTCTGTTACAAACTTCAGGGGGAAATGTAGAGTCCACAATAATTCAAAAGCTTTAGCCACCTACCCCTCTTCTTCTATTGTATGACCCTTGTCTCATATTCTCTGCAGTTACGAGAAGAGCAGTTGGTTAAAAATTAAGACCCNAGCTATGTCAAGAGCTGTGTTAAGACAACCACAGATTGTGTAAGCAAGCTTTTATGAACCCCATGCTAAGTCTGTACAAACACCTTGTTATCACAAATCGTACTAGTGGTTGTGAAATGTTATCACAAGTTGTAAATTCCCGGAATGTATTGTCACCNAAAACTTAACCTTGAATTGTAAAAATTATTTTCTTATATCATCCCTGACCTCTCTCCTTTTGGCTTTTGCTTTAAAAAGGACCTACTCCCTCTGTTCGAGGTCACAGTATCAGAACCCAACCTGCCTGTGGCCCTAACTAGTTAGAAGTTCTAGTACCCCATGGTGATGCAATAAAGTTGCCTCTGCTCATCTAACTTTGGTAGCCTCGGCCTCAGTGTTTGTGTAACTCCCAGACCAACAATAATGATGCCTAATGATATTTTTGCTGTACTCATAGATTGGTACCTAGCCCAATTATCAGTACCAATTGGTACCTAGCCTAGTTATCAGAGAGGCTTCATCTAGCAACTAATGGAAATAGAGACAGAGACCCTGAGCCAAACATTACCTGGGAATCCTGCTGAAGAGAGGGGGAAAGATTGTAGCAACCAGAGGAGTCAAGGACATAACAAGACAACTCACAGAATCAACTAACTTGGTCTCATAGGAGCTCACAGAGTCTGAATCAACAACTAGGGAGCCTGCACAGGATGGACCTTTTCCCTCTGTGTATATGGGAAAGTTGTGCAGCTTGATCTTCTTGTGGGACTCATAATAATGGGAGCAGGGGATGTGTCTAACTCTTTTTTTTGGCTTTTGAGACCCTATTCCTCATACTGGGTTGCCTTGCCCAACTTTAATACCAGAGGAGGTGCTTTGTCCTACTTCAATTTGATATGCCATGTTTTGTTGATATCCATGGGAGATCTGCCCTTTTCTGAACAAAAATGAAGGATAAATGGATTGGGGGGGCAGCGGGAGGGTAGAGAGAAGAGACTGGGAGGAAAGAGGGGAGAGGGAACTTTGGCTGGGATGTAAAATAAATAACTTAAAAATAAAAATAATAAGATTAACAAACAAACAAATCCCAAAACAGGAAAAGCCTTGACAGGGCATTATGAGAAAAGGAACGTCCAAAGATGCATAGAAACTAATTTTCTGTTGGCCATTTACTGCTGGGTATGTAGCCTACCCTTAAGGGTAGTTTGTTTCCTCAGTGAGACTCCCTTGTAGTAAACTAAATTTACATTTGCAAGTGGTTACCCATTGGTGATAACTTCTGGGTTAGGGATGGGGGCATGTCTACACTTCTCCTCTCAGCTCTAGGACCCCATCTGGTATAGACACCTGTAGATCCTGTGCATGATGCCTTGGTCTATGTGAGTTTATATGTGCATTGATCTTGTTGATTTAGAGAGTCTTGTCTTCCTGGTGTCCTCCATCCTCTCTGGCTTATACACCCTTTCTGCTTCCTCTTCCCTGGGGTTCCCTGAANTCTGAGGGGAGGGATTTGATGAAGACAAACGATTTAGGACTGAGTGTTAATGACTGGCTGTGGGATTCTGTATTTGTTCCCATCTGTTTCAGGAGGGAAGCTTTCATGTTCATGGTTGAGCAAGACATTGATATGAGTATAGCAAAATGTCAGAATACCATTACTTGCCAATTTATTGCTACTTTTTTTNAAAAGAACTGTAGTACTTGGTTTTCCCNATGTTCCTGGGATATCTTGTCTCAAATTTTTGGTCACTCAGTGTCAGGGTTACATCTCGATGAGTGGGTCTTAAGTTAAATAAGATATTGGTTGGTTACTTCCACAAGCTTTGTCCTACCATTGCCCTAGCATAACTTGTAGGCAGGACACAATCATAGATCAAAGTGTTTGTGGCTGGGTTGGTGTTTGTATTTCTCCTTTGGTAGCATGCAGAATACCATCCTGTANGAAAGATGCTGGCACACAGGCGTGAAGATTCTATGTAGACACCAGCTTGACTTCTCCACATTCAGTGAGTCGTCTTCAGCATTGACTATCTCTTGTCACCAAATGAGACTTCCAGTATAGGAACTGGGTTACATCTATTTGAGATATTGGCCAAAGTGTTCCCACAGGTATCCGGAAACAATCCAGGCTAGTTTCAATAGAGNAACTATTGGTTCCTCTTCACAAACTGAAGGCAATGTCCCATTGCTGGGTAGAGAGTCTTAATGAGGGCTTATCTGTCTTAAGTTTGCCTATGAGCTTGTCTATGCGAGATTATCTTGTTTAATTGTGGTAGAAACACCTGACCATTTGGGGTGGCATCATTGTCTAGGAAAGGGATTTGGAACTGTTTAAGAGAGGAGAAGGTGAGCTGAACACAGGCATAAGTGTATGAATTCACTGCTCTCTGCTCTTGACCCTGTATAACGTGACTAGCTGCTTCAAGCACCTGTCATTGATTTGCTTGCAATGATGGACAGTAACTTGGAATTGTGAGCCAGATAAAGCCTTTGTTCCTTAGGTTGCTTTTCTCAAGATACGTTATCATAGCAGTAGGAACAAAAATGGCACACTCTCCACATCTCTATCTTGTTCCCCTTCTCTCCTTCGATATGATCCTCTCCAACATCAGTGAACATCACTGAAGAGAAGGGTAAAGAGAATGTAAGAGCCAGAAGAGAGGGGAAAGTATTGTGCATTCCCTTTCCTCTCCTCTCNTGTCTTTTCTCCTCCTCTCCCCTCCCTTTCCCTCCTCTCCTCTCTTCTTCTTTTCCTATCTCTCACTCTCCTACCCTTTCTCATGGAATTCTGAGTTTAATTAGAGTTGTTTACAGGAACATGGTGAGGAATTATCTACAAGATCATGGATATCTCATCATCAACTACACCACTGAAGAAAACATCTCCTCTTCCTCCAGAAATTTTTAACTACACTTATATTCTTAGGGAGGTGTCTAGCATCATGACCCCCTTTCTCTCCCACCCCATNAAAGAATGTTNATGGGCCTAGTGTTGCACACATNTTATTCCGGTGATTACAGCTGCTGAGTGTGTAAGTATTCAAAAACCTGGAAGAGAGTGCACCACAATGTTGACCCCTTCCTCTGGATTTTATGCCCATTTTTCTTCCTCTTCTGTGATGTTCCCCAGCCTTGCAGAGGGTGATATAGGNNTCCCATTTAGGACCCAGCTTTCAATAATCATTTATTATTAGAACTTTGATCACTTAAGAGTCTTTGTAGTAACTGCTATTCCCTGCAAAACTAAGCCTCTGACCAAAACTGGAAGCAGCAATGATCTATGAGTATAAACAAACACACTTAGAAGAGAATTTGACAACCACATCTTGTACAGTTATCCACCCCAAGCAGCAGCTCCCACTAGAGCTTATAACCTTCCTACCCAGAGTATTTTGGCCAGATTTAAAGTACCAAATATGAATTCCCTTGATGGGAATGTCTTTCTAAAAATGTGTTGCTCTGATTGGTTGATAAATAAAGCTGTTTGGCCAATGGTGAGGCAGAATAAGGATAGGCGGGACATTCGAACTAGGGGAAGAGAAGCCGAAAGCAGAGCAGGGGCAGACGCCATTCTGCCATCTACAAAGCAGCAGCATGTAACGGNGCACAGGTAAAGCCATGTGGAACACGTGGCGACATAGATTTATAAAATGGGTTAATTTAAGATATAAGAGCTAGCTAGCGAGAAGCCTGCCAGGGCCATAGTTTAAAAATGATATAAGCCTCTGTGTGTTTATTTGGGTCCAAGCGCCGTGGGAGCCGGACGGGATCAGAGACCGGGACCAGACAAACTTTCGTCTACATTCCCTCTTGTCAAGCAGGCCTCAACACAATCAGGGAANAGTTGGCTACTCCCATTCCAGATGTGCTAATACTGCATCAGTGGGCATGGATCTGATATGCATATGCATGCACACACATGCATGTACACACATTAAAAATTAAAGGAAAATTATTTGAAAAAGTTTAAATACATTCTACTTGGTTGTAGACTTCCTTTGTCTGGTTTAGAGTATATACCCCTCTCTCCTTCCTCAGCGTGCAGGCATGACATTTTTTTTTTTAACCGTAAGTGCTTGAAATTTTGCATTCTGTGCAGTCCTTAATTTGCCTACCTCTAGTTGTGGTTTCAGCCTTTTGACCTTTGGTAACAACTAGGATTATATGAAATGATGCTCAAAGAACATTCAAGAGGGTTTTCAAGGAAAGGATAGAAACTTTAGGAAATAGCTAGAATCAGCTTGGCAANCACATGAGGGAGCCACCTTGGAAGCTGGTCTCGCAGCCACCATCAAATCTTTGGATGACCCTGACCATGACATTACACTATGAGCATTTGAGAGCTCTTTAGCATAAACTTCCTAAATAGACCACACCTGACTTACTGATGTCTTAGAACCATGATATAATAATTATTAACTTTGTTTAAACCTCTCAATTTTGGACAGCTTATTACACAGCAACAGACAACTTATGTGAAGAGATAGCATCTAAATTTACAAAATTCATGTATGGCACAGGATTATGCTGAGAGTGAAGAAACCATGAAGATTTCTTTAATTAGATAAATATAAAGCTCACAGCACAGATATTTTCCCAGTAAGTAGTATAGTTGTCAAAAACTAAATAGAAAATGTGTTGGACATGGATTTGGCAAAGAAGTTATTGGTTTTTTACTGTATGATGACTTGAAGATGGNTACCATACTGTACATATGTTCATCTGTGACAGCTGAAGTTATTTCTTCACTAGGAAATTTTTGCAACAGGTTCTATCTATATGTATTAATCATATAGCTCTGTAGACAAAACTCCCGATGCATCCATTTACAGATAAAAATATTTCAGTAAAAATCACATTATTTTTCTGAAAGTTCAGCATGACAGTCAATGATGCCTGGGTTTTGTGGCATTGCTGTGTGATTCTCCATATGGAGAGCAGAGCCTGCACACATGTGGTAACGCATGCATCACCACATACTCACTAATGAAGCAAGGTAAAGAAACAGAAAAGCTTTCATTCCTTCAACATGCAGCTGGTGTGTGATGCCAGATGTAAAGTCACTGATGTTCTTGCCAAGTTCTGGGGATCATGTCATGATTTATTTAAACTCACACAATCAAGAGTAGGTTGATTTAAGAAAAAGAGTCAAATTCAAGGAGACTGATGAACAGGTGAATAGAAATAAAGTATTTTAACATAAAATCATGACTGTATTAATGTAAGATTTTGAGTTATATTTTTCATCCTTTGTAGCTTATTATGATTTTCTCCCGAGTTAAAATCCTACTTTCTAACTACTCAGCCCCCAGAGAATTTCTTTATAATGACTCATATGAAATCAGGAGGGATGTCATAAAAGTTATCTTATTTTGGAACAGTTGTTACACATCTCTATCCAAACTGGATAGTAGATGGCAGACTTCCTGTAATATCCTCATGCATTTACTGTGATGTGTCAAATCCATGGCATCAGAGTGTATTCTAACAGAGGCCAAAACATTGAGATGCCTTGGTGGAAGCTGTTTATACTGTGAGGACATGAAACCTGACAAGGGATGGAGGTGCTTTCCTCCTTAGAGGAGACTTCTTACCTGCTAACAGGAACTGTAGGAGTCGTTCTTTATGGTTGGTCACCATCAGAGGCAGGTGTGGCCAAAAACTATTGTGAAAATAAGCTTACTTTTACTGAATTTTTGTCATGTGCCAGGAATCTGAGAATCATTGTTAATAAAAAGACTTTCTTCCAAAACAATGAAATAGAACTATGTAACTTTATTTTCAGAAAAGGTCCTCTGCAGTCATTAAGAAAAATTCTAGTAAAGTACNCATAACACAAAATTGACCATTTTAACCATTTTAAAACTACACACTCTATCCACTCATTATTCAGACATCACTACCAAGTCTCTCCAAACAGCAAAGGAGGTGCTTTACACCACAAGATACATTAAGAAGACCCGTTCTCAAAGAACAATCATTGAGGAAGGATCAATGGCAAGATGAGTGCATTTTATTATTATTGAACTGGTATGTTTATTCATTAAAAGGTCTACGTGATCATCCCAATGCAAAAAGCTTTGCCAAGTATTTGACATTCACGTGGTGGAGGTGGGTCCCAGCTCATCTGCAACTGTGCTCATCTGATTTCCAGTGTAGTCCTCATCTCTGTCCCAGTTCTAGGGGGAAGCAGTTGAAGGATGAATCTGAAATCTATACCTAAGTGAAAATGCTTATTGAAGGTTTATTTACATACCTTAGTTCTCATTACCCCCAAAGGTAGGTATATTTATCATTTTTATCTTATAGGTGAAGAATCTTAGGTACACAGGTGTTAAAAGCCTATTGTTACATAGTCCTAGATCTGGACTTGTGCCTAGGTCAGCTGAAGCAGAGACTCCATCCCTAGCCATGCCCCACACTGTGTTTGCTGTGGTGCTCTGTGTGGGCATAGGATCTTTGTGGAGTTCCTTTCAAATTAACTATTTGTCATGAACTGCTGCTCATGGGAAGATAGTGTAGANGGAGAGGTGAATAGATGTCTTTCCTTCTGTCTGAAGGTGAAACTCAGGTAAGAGGATGCTGATCCTGAGTATATGCTGCTGCTGTTAGCCCATGTGGTCTCTTACAGAAGTAACAACAAGACAATCCTTCTAGATAACTTTATTCAGAAAAGTTATCTAGAATGCATTCACTTATGAAAATATATAAATTTGTGAGAACTGTTGTGAACGATGGATCCTAGAGTCTCTACAATGCATAGCTGCACATGAGGAAGCATCTCTCTTCTCCACATTTAACTCTTAACCTCTGTTGCATTCATGCTTCTTCTCTGTGTGTGCTGAAGTCTTAACCCCCAGTTCCTTAGGATGTGATCTTGCTCTAATAGTACTTAGATCCTTACAAGAAGAGGACATTGTAAGAGGCACAGCTTAGAGAAATCATTGGAGGAACCAAAATTGTGAAACACAAAAACCTATTTCTTCAAGGGAAGGAAATGATGCCTTTTCACCCCGAAGCCTGGAGTGGATGAACTGCCTGGTCATCATTTTGCTATTCTATGGAGCCAGCCTTCACCTGAATCCCTTCAAATCCTGAGCATTGTTGAGGCCCCAATCTTGAGTTTTGTCTCTCGGTGAATAGAGCCCATCCTTATGAAAGAGGGTCCATGTACTTTGTATTCTCCATTGACAGAATCTATCCTTATTACATAGCTTTCCCCTTTAGGTCCTTGCCCTGAGTCTGTTCATCAGTTGACAGAACTCATTCTTGTTGTAAGCATCACAGGTACTCTGTTTGTTGCAAGGGAGTTTGGATGTAGCTATGCCTAAAGCTTCATTGTGATAATTGTCACATGGAGACCTTTCCCCCAAGTTTTACTGTGTTTAAATGTGTAAAAAAAATTGACTGCTTGGTCAGACTCTGGAAGTTTTTGAACCAGTGCCTACTAAACTGGTGCTGACCTGAGTTTCTTTCTTTTTTTATTATTTTTTTGTTTTTATATTGTGTGTGTAAGCCACAGTGCACATGTGGCCGGAGGACAACTTTGGTGCGTTGGTCCTCTCCTTCCACCATGTGGCTTCTGGGGATTCAACT
>LZPO01027579.1:85387-101371 GCA_001675575.1 Neotoma lepida
TATCTACCTACCTATCATCTATTTGTAGGAGGTAGCTATTCATTTAAATTTTGTTTAAATACAATTTTAGTTGAGTAGTAAATTTATTGGAGACATTCATAACACCCTAAAATCAAGTAGAGCTTAAGCATCTGGGGTCCTGGACTCCTAAATTTGTCCTATCAGTAAAAGATTATAATAGAAAATAAAGCTAATCTGATGCTAAGAATATACAAAAACATCCTTACTGAAACTATTAAACTGTTCAGTTGAACATTATCACATGCATTTAGAAGTTAGACACAATAGTTATAGCTATCAGAAAACAATTCTGCAACTTTTGAATATTCTAGTTTTTGGAAGATTGGTGTTCTCTTCCCCATCTCCTCTCTTCTTCCCTTTCTCTCCTTTCTTGGCACTGAGCATAGAACTTTGAAAATGTTAACCTTGCACCCTTTCCCTGAATTTAACTCCTACCTCAGATGAATTATTTTATTATGTATTCATGTTTTTGTCGGTATGCACATGTGCACATGTGTGTGGATACCTGTGGAGGCCATAAGGGGGCATTAGATCCTTTGGAGATGGAGTTACAAGCAGTTGTGAGCTGCCTGATGTGGGTGCTGGGAAGTGAACTCTGATCCTCTGAAAGGAAAACAAAACCTTGTAACGAGCCGCACAGAGCCATACTTAATCACAGAATTTTCCCAGTGAGCATGGTTGCATTTTTACTTTTTGGGATGAGATTAAAAAATGGTGATGCTGAATATTCAGAGTGGAGAACTGATGATTTCTTTCATTGCTAATGTAACTTATGACTTCAGACAGAGACAGATCACTAAAGAAACAGTGCGAACTGTGAGCAGGGGTGCTTATAAATTTCACATTCATTTTCCCTGCCTTTGCTTCTAGTCAATATTTTAAGCCATTTAACCATGAAAATAACATTTTTCCCCATCATCTACTTAAAGATGTTCCATGTCCCAAATGCTGTATCTTACTATGACACTCCTACTTGTTCAGTCCTGATGTTAAAATTGACCTCTAATGGGGACTGGCCTGTTATCTTTCCTTCATCAATGCAGTGATCTCATACTTGGTTATGTAAGCATTACAGCTCAGATGGAAAGGTATCCTGGCAGTTGGGAGCCAAGGAATACCACAGTCACTGTAAGCTTAGCAGCTTACAGTTCTGTTCCCAGGAAAGGTTTGTCCAATGTAGCATCTCTGCCCTGGCAGGGGAGGGTTTCCACAGCGAAGCTGTTACAGCTCTCCTCTGATCCCCAGGAGTGTAATAACTCTGCTCTGCTAGGGGAGGGGTCCCCAGCAAAAGGGGTATAGTTCTGCTCGGCTCTTCTCTGCTCCTGCTTCCAGGAAAGTTGTGACTTATTTGCTCCACTCCAGTGAAAGATGGTCTCATCCAAACCTCATTCAAGAGATTTATTGGGGGGGAAGAATCCAGGAAGATGGCCTACCTCTAGGGTGAGGTGGCATCAAAATGAACAGGGTAGAGAGCTTATATAGGTTTCCTCAGGGGTGGGGAGCTTTCCAGGGAGGCTTGGGATTGGTGGGTTTTGTGATCAGGCACTTTAGGAATTGATGGGATTTCAATCCCTGTTTCCAAGTTAGGGTTAAGGTATTTTTCCTCGATCCTGTTCACCCTGCAGGTTCCTCACTACGACTCAGAGTAAAAACTTGATTGTGGGTCCTGCTGTTATTCAGAAGCTATATTCAGACTTTTGACTTGATTTATCTAGTCTTCAGTCACACTTAAAAGTGGGGCACACATTTATTCCCACTGTGTTCAGACTTTTGACTTGATTTATCTAGTCTTCAGGCACACTTAAAAGTGGGCACACATTTATTCCCAGCAATCTGGGAGGCAGAGGCAGGCACATTTCTGTGAGTTCAAGGCCAGCCAGGATTACATGGTGAGATCCCATTTCAAAAGCAGTAGGAAAACTATAGATCATTGGATATAAACATATCTAGAAGGAAGTTGCATTTTTGGGAAGAAAACCATAATATCTATTGAAACTTATTAACCAATTTGAAACATATGGATGACTTAAGAGCATAAAAAGTATCAATTATAGCAAATTAGTACATATATGTAATGAAACCTTTACTAGAACCAATATAAAAATTTTAAAATAAGCTGGATCATATTAATTATTAAAAAATGATCCACAAAGAGAAAATCAAAAGATAGGAAAGATGAACAAAGAGAGTGATTTATCTTAATAGATATTATGTATGACATTAAAATTAAAACAACCTGTCAGAAAATACCATTGTATTAGTTCTGTGCATTTTAAGTTGAAGTTTGTCTCCTGCATCTGCTTCCTGAGTGCTGCTTTGGAAGTATTCACTACCCATTGTGTTTGGCTTGAGACTAGCATAGTACCACAAGTATGTTTTTAAAGAGTAATGTAGAACTCTCAAGCTAGTATACAGAGTGTGCAAAAGATTTAATAGATGGTAATTATCTGAGAATAAATATTTCATTTAATAAAAGCGTTAACACAACCAACCATTCATTTGGAAGAAAGTAAAAACTGAGCCCTTCAATTCTTGTTATCATAGACAAGATGTAAGTTCTAATAGCACTAAGGGTGTGTGCATTATTAATCCCTAAAAGANGTTACCATGTTCCTACCATTTGCCTGTCAGACATTTTGTTTATGTTCTCCCTCCTTTTTGTGGTGCTAGTATTTAAAACAGGATTTTTCATGTTAGGCAAGTAGTCCACTGTAAGAAGAACTTCTAACCAGTCTTATTAATTAGCACACGGAACAAGAAATAAGGGTGAAAATCTGACAGAGATCAGAGGAATTAGGAGCAAGCCACCACTAGCCTCACCTCACCAACGCTGCCTCTACTTCCAAGGAGCGAAGCGGAAGAGAGAGACTTTCGGTCTAACCTGGCTTTTTATGCCTGTTCATCTGCTAACTAATTTCCTATCCGCACCAAGCTACATCACTTCCTGCCTTGTCTGTATGGACCTTCAGAACTCTAAGGTTGATGCTGGGATTAAAGGCGTGTGCCACCACCTCCTACTGCTAGTTCCCCATGTGACCTTGGAGTCACAGAGAACCAAATGGATTAAGGGCGTGTGCTAACTTGCATGGCTATTGTTTACTACTAGTGGCTGGCAGCCCCATTTTTCCTCTGACCCTCAGATAAATTTTATTAGGAAACACAGATAAATTATCACCACAGTCTACCACAGGAATCTATCCTCAGGCCCAATTTAGAGATACTCTTAAAGCTTGAAATTACATCCTAGCAAGTGTGATGATCTCCAGCTGTGAAACTGTTTGGGAAGGGTTGGGAGGTGTGGCCTTGTTGAAGCTGTGCCACTGTGTGTATGGCTTTGAGGTTTAAGCCTGTGCTATTCTCAGTTAGCTCTGAGAATCATTGATATTAAATTCTCTTCAGTCCTTTGTTTGAAAATTACATCTTGATGGATTGACTTGGTCTGTTCCATTTTCTTCTGCCTGTGGCCTTGGTAGTTTTCCCAATATTCCCAAGGACTTTTGGGTTAGGACCTTGTCTTTTTCATACCCCATAGCTTTGTCTCCTCACATTCTATATAGCACAAATGCCATTCCCCAGAGACATCTCTGACCATCCAAGGTAATTCCAAACTCTACTTTTGTCACTTTATTATTATTTGAATTTATTGTTTCATAACATTCATAATCATATAGAAATATAACCCATTTATTTATTATATATTTCTGAATTTTTTCTTTCCCTCTTAACTAGTATATAAAGTCCAAGAAAAAGAAACTTTTGTTTCTTCTTCCACTGTCACATTCATAGAACATGGCAGAGTACCACACTGCTAGGACCAGAGCAGTACCAATACACATTCATCTGACAAGTGGCTGGACTCTCATACTCTTATTTTACTATCATGGGGTGGACATTGGGGAGCAAGCTTGCCTCAGCAGTTCTGGATTCTGTGAACTTGGCATAGAATTGGCTTAGCTCCAGTCCAAGCCAAGCTGGAGGCTCCAGCATCACGGGAAGGAAACTCTGTTTGAAAAACGTCAACTGATGCACAAGAGGTACTAAATCTTAGCTTTCCTATTAATATCTTTATGCTTACTAGTGGAAGCCTCTGCGAGTGCCTGCAATCATCCACAGGGATATTGGACCTATCAACAGTCAATCATGGATCCAGGAGGGACTTGTAAAACTCTACTTCTCCCCAGTGAACTATTGGTTACTGATGGATTCTGGGAGAGGAACAATCTTTTTTTTTTCCAGTTGTTTCTTTACTGAAAAGCCAACTGGACTCCAGCAGAGAGTTTCAAACTCATGGCCACGCAATGATCCTGGTGAAATTCAATGGACCACACAGCACAACTACACAAAACCAACAAAAAAGTCATAAATGTGGAAAGGGACTTGTAAGGATGGAGGGGAGTAGAGGTGGGAAAGAGGGTTATAATAGTTAGAATGCATGCTATACTTGTGTGACATTTTCAAAGAACAAAGCTGATAAAAGTTAAAAAGAGAATGTCTTTATGTTTCAACATATGTTTCAAATGCAGATTTGTGATGACGATATCAAAATAGAGTTCTATCTTAAATTATTACTTGTCTAATTGAAACAATGTTTAAAAATATCCAAAGGTAAATACCTTCTTTTAAAAATATTTTATTTTGTGCATATGAACATCTTACCAGCATATATGGATGGGTACCACTTGCATGTTTGGTGACCACAGAGGCTACAAAGGGGTGTCAGATATCTTAGAACTGGAAGTACAGACAGCTGTGAGCTGCCATATGGGTATTGGGAATTGAACCCAGGTCCTCTGGAAGAACAGCCGTTGCTCTTAACCACTGAGCCATCTCTCTACTCCTGATAAATTCTTTATTTTAAACTGTAGTCAGAATTATTGTTTTTCTCCCACTTAAGAGCATTTAGTGGCTTAGATAATGAAATCAATTGGTAATCGTATTTGGTGTCAAATAGGTAATTTTCTCTCTTACATGGTAAGATTATGTGTTGCTGTTCTGGCTCTACCAACCCAGGTACCCTGGGGGCAGGGAGTGAGAAGATGTAGAGTCAACAACACAATCTCTGGAAGGTTGCAAGCAAGCTTGTTTATCAAATAAAGGGCTGAGGTATTTATGTGTGGGTTGTTTGGTGGGCTTTGCTTCTGTGGCATTTCTTGATTTGGCCCTGGGTCTTATGTCAGCAGTTGTCATCTTGGGGGTCCAGTTTCAGGCTCCTCTGGGTCAAGGCACTACTGAACATGTCACCGCTTTTTAAGTTACATTTAGGCACAGATTTTTGATTTGATAAAGGTGCCCATATGAGTTTCATCTTGTGGAATGGGCCTTCAGTCCACTCACAAAGCAGTTACAGCAGTAANGTTTGTGCCACTAATGCACCACTTGGCCTATCTTGTCAGGCCAGTCATTACTGTAACTTTCAGGGCTCACAAATGGGTACTGATGATTACTTTCCTGTGGTAGTATGACTAACACCTTATACCTCTCATCCCGCATCAGAGAAGCTTTTTTTGAGGTAGGTGGTGATTAACACAGAAACTCACAGTTGGTCAAAGTGTAGACAATAAGAGACTGTGGAATATTAAATGGCATCTATACAACACACCTTCTCCCAAGGCTCAAGAATTATTACAGAGGAGAGAGAAGAAAGATTGTGAGAGCTGGTGGTGGTGGATGACTATAATTAAACAGCATTTTCTGGATACAGCAGGGTAGTTACACATATGAACTCACAGAGGTTGTGACAGCATGCCCAACACCTCAAACCAGTCCAAATCCCAGTATGAAACAGGGATGTGGGCAGGAAGTGGGCTCAATGAGAAGCTATTGACAACTGATGGGCTGGGAGAGGGACAGTCAGTTTTCTTTATGGGTGTGAACTCTAGAGGGTCAATCCCACTCCAGGGGAAGGTCCATTCACAAAAGTGTTTGGACAGCACAAGCTGAACTTGATGGGTTAAAAGAGGACAAGAAGTTTGGTAGACAAGGTTGTGGCGGTAGTCCTAGGAGAAGTTGGTAGACAAGGTTGTGGGGGTAGTCCTAGGAGAATTTGGTAGACAAGGTTGTGGGGGTAGTCCTAGGAGAAGCTGGGAAGGTGTTGAATATAATAAAAATACATTGTATGAACCACTCAAAGACGGCATTTCAATTAACAAGCAGTATTTAAATTAACAAAATGAAAAAAACCCAAGCAAATCAGATGATTAATATGAAAAATTAAGCATAAACTCCCATGTTTATGTGGAGGGAAAGGGTTTCATGGGCAAGACCAGATCTGGAACGCTGTCTCCATCTGGATTTCTAGTGATAGTGCAGGTCATTAAAGAGCTTGAGAGTTGGGATAATAAACTAATTTCAGTACCAGTGTGACTTGGTAGATTATTTTTCTATCTGTACAGTTCAGAATCTGTAAATGGGAGTTATTTCACTGTTCAGTGCACATGCAATGCTAGACTCAGTGGAAATATCTTATAGTGAGAACTTGTAAGTTGTCAGCTCCTTCCCTTTATATGTGCTTCTTTCCTCAGTGCTTGTACAGCTTGTCTCTAACACCGAATTATTGGGTTGCATTGAGCTTAGTGAGCCATTCTGTGACTATGTGAAAGTAGTTCCTTACTTTTAATGAGAAATAGACAAATGATTTTAAAAGGGGAAATACAGTTTATCTTGCCATCCAACTTAAAGAGATAGATATGAGGTAGACTTGGTTGACAGCTAGCATCACCTAAGAGATACGCCTCTGAGTGGGCCTGTGAGGGTATTTCCAGGAGGGGTTAATTGAGGAGGAAAGTACTTCCCCTACAGTAGGCAACACCTTCTGACACTTGCCCAGATATAAAGACATCTGAGAGAGAAGCAGGGCTTGTTTTGACCTGGCCATATTTCCTACTTTGATACTTGCCTCTGCTGCTGCTGCTGCCCTTCACTAACATCAGAGCCTAGCTTCTTTGGCTTTCAGACATGGACTCAAGACCTGCGACTCTCCAGGAATTCTCTAGAGCTTCAGTAGTAGACTGAGATTGAAGAAGTGTGCAGTTCAGTGAATAAGCAGCTACCAGGTTCTCAGCTTCTCCAGTGTACAGAGCCATTGTTGAACTACCCAACCAATATACCATGTAAGGCAAACTGATAATGCCCTTTTTGTAGCACATACTTATTTTAACATTGCTGTTCTTTTGACTAATGCACAAGGTACAAAGAATGGACCACATTTCTGTAGATTAACAATCTATATACATAAGTTAAGAGGTTTTTGTTTTAATCTAGATTCTCACTATATTTCCCAGGCTGGCCTTGAATTTATGATCTTCCTGTATAGCCTTCTAATGCTAGGATCACAAGTCTGGGGCCCCATGCCTGGCTCTACAATAATACTTGTAAGCACACACTTCTCCAACAAAATCTTAGAGATGAACTTAAAGCCAACATTTAAAAAAGAGAGAGATTGATATCTCAGTTGGTAAAGTTCTTTCTGTGTAAGCATGTACATCTGCATTCAAGTCCCAGAATCCATTCAATAAAGGCCAGGTGTGATGGTGTGTGCTTGTCATAGCAGCGCTGGGGAGGCAGAGATTGGTGAATTCCTGGGGCCCTCTGGTCAGATAGGCCCCTAGCCTAATCAGTGGGCTCCAGCTTGCAGTAAGAGACCCTGTCTCAAAAATCAAGATGGATAGCTCCTGAAGAGTGACAGCTGAGGTTGATTTGTGGTTTCCACATGGACATATGCATGTATGTGCATCTACCCATGTGCATGTGTACCCTCCCCAAACATACCTGGACTAGAGTTGTTAAGATTCACACCTTTTCTTCTTTGCAAACATACAGGAGGGATTTACTTTCTCTCTAGTCTTCACTTGGGCAAAGGTGTAACTTATTCTGGTCAATGGGATTGAGGTGCATAATTCTATCATGCAATCATAGGCATGAGATTCTGNAGATTTCTTTGTCTCTTCTACAAGAGGCTACATACTGCAGATGATACAGCCTTAAAGTGGGGAGATCCTCCATACACAAGCTACCTTAGGGACTGAGTTATCTGTATAGAATGTGTAGTACCAGTGTCTGAAACACTGTACTCTTAAATGACTGCTTGTGTGAATGAGTGAGAAATTATGGTATTTGGAAACATATTTTGTGGTCAGATGTTTCTACATTATACTCAATCCTAAATGTGTAATGTAGTTCAGAAATGGGAACTGTGTTGAGTTTTTATTCGCTCGTCTCTAGTATGATAGATTTATAAACATTTACAGAGTCACTTCAAACTGTCTTCCAATTTTTTGTTTTTTTCATAGCACAGATTTGTGCAACGTGTTGTGTTAGTTGATGGGGGATACAGTTCTGAGCTTTCTTAATAGTGTTTATTGTTAAAAAGCAGCCCATTGAATATATGGTTATAATGTTAAAGATATTTGATCNNATGTAAACACAGAAGGGAAAATTCTAAGACTTCTGTGCTTTTAATTAACAAAATCGCCTTTTATTTCCACTTGAAAGTAGCTTTAGCTCTTAACACTTGTTAATTTGTATCTTTAATTTTGCCACAGAAACTAGGATTTTTATTATCACAAATTATTCTTGTTTGCTAATTCCAAAGATATCCAAAAGCATGAACAGCCCTCTGAGCTGTAAGACTTTGAAAAAGAATAGTAAATCAACAGATAGATAGCACCATATATCATATTAAACACAGGGAATTCACCACAAAATCATTACACTAAAAAGCGACAATTTTGATTGATTAAAATGGTATGGGCTGCATAGTGTTAAATCACCATGAGTGATATGACATTATGATTTTACGTACCATAATTCTGTCAAGACAATGAAGGCAAAAGGCATTGTCATCAGATGATAGCAGACAATAAGAAGATTCTTGATGTTAGATTTATTACCTGGTTTAGATTTAGAAAGAAGTAATTCTTGTCCTGTTCCACTTATCAAATGACTGTAAATTCAGTGATGATGTAAAATTCTAAGGCAGAGCCACTTATAGGTTTGACAAAGTGCCAGCTATAAAATATTTATTGTTCTCAGTGGTTCTGCCTTACACACTTAAATATTTATCAGAAACATAAGCTCCTCTGATAAATGTTTCTAATCTTTTGGGCTAGACATTTTCTTAAATACTTAGATTTTTCATCAGAAATCATGTCTATATTTTTATATTATTAATAATGTTAAGCTTATGATTTGAAAAAGCAGTATGTGGGTTTTAAAATTTTATTCTTCTTAACTTCTGATGTTTAAGTGTGAGATTTTAGAGGAAGTATTTACAGTATAGAAATGGAGATGTTCTTTTTTCACTGTTGGTGAGGAAGTCTAGTTTCCTGAGTGTGTGTGTTTACTTATGTTTGAGTTAGTTTCTAGATACAATCTGAGAAAATTTAAGGATGTTCTCACATGTGTTAGGTGGTAGTGGTAATAACTTCTATGTCCTCACTGCTTTTGAAGGACACAGGNAGGAAATTTCTTCCCTGGGGAAGCATGGGAGCCTTTTGTTTTTGTAGCATCAATAACTATACCAAGGATTGTCACCTAAGTCAAATGAGGGAAACAATATGCTAATCAGCAATCTGTGGGGTGGCCTGTAACGCCTTGAGGCCTGGAAGGCAGGGATGGGTGCTCTTACAGGAGATAGGAGACTGGACCTGTGTAGATATTTTCATCCAGACATTCAAATGTGAGGCAAACAATAGTAAGTAGCTCAGAAGAACAGTGAATCACAGACAGAAGGCAATGGAGAGTTCAGAAGGACGCCAAAACACCACATAGAAGTCACAGGTCAAAGAAAGGAGATGGCATGAGGAAGTGGTAGCAACCCAAGCAGACATCAGAGAGACTGAAGCAGTAAGACTTGGCCAGTCGGAACCTGTGTCCTGATACTACAGGTGGCTAGGTTGTAGAACAAAGCTGTTGAAACTGTGATTGTTTTGTTCCTCAGTTTTCTTTGTATCCCTACAAGAGACAAATGTTAACTGTGTTAAGCTGGGGTTCTCATTCTTACCTAAACTTCAAAAAGTCTAACACATTGAAAAACATAATGAAGCCATAACATCACACACATAGACTTACGGGAAAACTCAGAGGCATCCTGCCAACATACCCTTTTTATTCATAACGAAGCATTTCAGAACCACAGAGGATGACAGGGTCAAGTGCTTTTCATAGCTCCTCCAGCTGACAGAGCCTGTGACCATCAGCTTCTTGGGACCATGTACATCTGAGGGTGCTGTTTCTTCTGACTTAGACAAAGCAGTTGCCCAGTACATACTTTGAACAGTGAGTAATGATAAAATCTTACAGCATTTGATAGTTCAGATTTTCTTGAGAGCTGGTTAATTGTAAATATTTAAAAGCGAGATTATAATAAAAAATGAATCTTTTTCACTATAATCTAATTTACTTTGTTAACACGTTGTTTTCACAACTGCACACTCTCATGCAGGTAATGGAGAGAGAAAAAAAAAACCCAGCAATGAGCTATTATTGATCTCATGTCATTAGGAATGTCAGTAGATTAAGGAGGTTTTATAACCATCAAAATTCTTCCTGGAAAATTCATTGCACTAGTCTGGCATTTGGGGTTCACAAATTGCATGGGCAATGGGGCAATGACAGTGTCTGGCTAATTTACAGTTGGGTCTCCACACTTGCCTAGATTCATGGATTAAAAATGGAAAAGGTTTTGTGTTCTGGAACATTTTCTGATTCAAGGATAAGGAAGGTTAGTCTGAAGCAAAGCTCTTTGACCCTATAGTAATTTACAGGGCGTTCTCAGCACCACTGTCATTTTCTTGAATACCAAAGGCTAAAGATTATTTTGAATAAATCAGAACTTAAGTCCCAGGGAAATATTACATGTCTATTGAGAAAAGTGTTTCACAGGAGTAACAATGAACTGAATTTAGGAATATGTCTTTAATTCCAGCCACCTCTGTTAAAAGCAGGCATTATTAAAGTCCTTTCTGCTTGCCACTGTCATTTGAATGTTCAGTTTGACTTTCTTTTGTTAGAAATCCTTTAAAGTCGGACGCTGCCTCTCCTGTTCACATGGTTTGTCTCAGGAGTTATAAAGACAATCTTTAGTTTTGAGCNGAGTTTGAATCATGGATTATATTGAGGGTTTGGATTTATTTTCCAAGAAAATTCCATAGCCTGAATTTGCCATGAAAGGGCTTCTGAGAATTGCAATTATTTCTGAGACTTTATTAAAGTATTGGGCTTGGGAGAGTAAGAATCCTGGAATCTTCCATACTTCTCTAATCTAGAAGATTTTAAGGTATGTAGAAAGTCAGGGCAAAAGAAAGGGACACTCTGAACATTTACAAAATTACTCACTCTTCAATATGGAGTTCTTTGCATTTAATGGGAAATTTAATTTTTCCTGAAAATATTGTATCAAAATCTACAGAAAGGAATGCCAAGAGAAGTATGCAGAAGTATGTCCTTACTCATGCAAAAGAAAATAATGAAAAGTTAATAAGGTTTAAGAAGATCCTATAAATAGGTGAATTTTATNTCACACATGGAATATGAAAAAAACATTTCAAATGTCTTGTAAAGGAGATCTTAAAATTGTCCTTCTGAAGATTCAGGACTGTTAGCATTTGCATAGGAAATCTCAAGCACTCCCAGGAAGAGAAATAAGATCATTTTAATATCCTCATTACTGTTTATGAGCTGGACCTTTGTTTTAAAAATTAGTTCTAAAGGACTCAGAGGACTCAGATTTTAAATAGCTTTCCCTAGGTTGATACATATTCATTATGTGACACCTACTCTGCTTGACCTAGGATTGCTCTTGAGCCTCAGAAGACCTACTTGAAAGGCAATAGAGCAAGGAAAATGCCACATACAGCTTCTTGAGCATCACCGTCCATACAAGGTGTGTGATAGCATTGGAACTTGCTGTATACAGGTTTACCAAATGCACTGAAGGGACAAACAGGATGGTGAATACTGATTCCAACAGAAAAACCTAGCTTACTTGATTGCAAGTGCTTGATAGAATTAATTGTTTCTTTTCGGAGTTGAGGCTCAATCTTCTACATTCACGTTTTCATGGATCCATTCTATCTGTCCTTTAATCAGTTCAACATTTCTTTCAGTGGTGTATGTGTGTGTGTGTGTGTGTGTGTGTGTGTGTGTGTGTGTGTGATTTGTATACACACACACACACATTGTCTAAATAAGTTACAGATAGCTAACAGTACCTTTCACTCCCAAACACTTCAAAATAATGCAAATCAAAATTTTTTAGGTTTTTTGAAGTAAAATGCATACACTGTATGATGCCTTCATTTCTTTTAAAAAAGCAACATTAAAGTTACTATAATGATAATTGGGATTTTAATGGTTTATGCTTCTATCGACCTTATCTAGTCTTTTTATTTTAAAATATGTATTCTTGACTTTTTAGTCTTAGTACTCTTTTTACCAAGGTTGTTGTTATTAAGAAGCTTGTCTACTATGCAACCTCTTTCACCCGGGCATTTTGTGTTATGAATTACTAAGTATGGTTGGGTGACCATTGTCTTCTGCAGCTGGGTGTTGAGTTCCCTCAGAGATGCTATGGGAATACAAACTAGGAACTCCCAGGCTCCAATTGTGACATCCGTGTGAATCATATTAATCTGCTCTATGTGCTTGACTTCCTGAAGAATAATTCATTTGGAAATAGTTCCAAAGTTAAGAAAGAGTGATTTCACTATCATGGACCAGTATTTGTTCTTTGAAGGAAAACTTTGCCCCTTCAGTGCTTTCAGGCATCTCTGCTGAAGAACCAAGTGGCCTCAGAGGCTAATCACATTATTTGTGAGTTGTCTCCAGAGGCATCATTTTCTGTTTAGGGAAGTTGTCTGAGAGGTCCGTATGGCATGGATTTCCTCGTGTTTGGAGTTATTACTCTGTCACTTCCCAAGCTACAAAGTTAGGCATTTCCAATTTTAACTACATGTAGTTTTAGTTCACATTAAAGGCACAGATGTGCTAATAATAAGGTGTTTGTTTGCTATTGCTCCTGTAACAAGTGATCATGAAATCAGTGGATTAGAACCATAGCAGATGATTGCCTTGCAATTCTGTAGGCCAGAAGCCTGATGCAGGACTCAATCAACTAACATCAAGGTGCTGGATGGCAGCACTGTCTTCTGCAAGCTCTGGAGGACCCCACTTCCTTTCTCAGCTTCCAGAGCAGTTATGTGCCTTCCTCCCTCGTCAGGGGACCGAGAATATGTCTGGGGATGGTCTTAAGCCCAAATCTCCTGGAGAAGATGTTCTGGTCTTCCATCTTGTATTCTCAATGTCCATAGAAGTGGGATGAATCCTTACCCCACATTGCTTCTCTTTAACCTCTTCCTTTGTGTACTTTTAAGAACTCCATAGTTATGTTGGATTCAGCTGGAAAAGCTAGACTAACTCTATTTTCAGCCAATCAGCAAATTTTATTTGATCTACAACTGTCATTCCCCATTTCTATGTCATTTAACATATTCACAAGCTCTGGATGTGGTGGTGGAAGGGACGCATTTGGCCACTGTGACATATTTATCAGTTAGTATCAGAGCTCATCTAATTTTGTCAGCTATTTGCCTTCCACACTAGTTCCTTCAAGTCTCAAATCCTGAGATGTTCTACTTTGGACATAAAGTCCCCTGGCTCCATTCCACTGCTTCTGCTGTATACTCCAGTTCAGATGCACCAAGTCTGTCATCCTCTGGGACTCATTGAGGCCAGCCTACTCATTGTTTGGGCAGACATCAAGGAGCTGTCTCAACTGGACCACAGTGGGCCTAGGACTTAGATTGTGGTTAGAAATTATAGAATTATATTAAAAAGCATGTTGGTGAGACATTACATGTATTTAGGAATATATATATATATACATATATTTATATATATATTCCCACATATATATATATGGGAAGAGGTATATGGGAGGGTTTAGATGGAGGAAAGGGAAGGGAGACATTTTATCAAATTATAATTTCAAAATTTACAAAACCATGGCAAAAAAATTAACAAAACTAAAGCCAAACACCAAACCAAAACCCCGGCATGATAGTGTATGCCTATAATTTCAGTACTTGAAGGTAGAGGAAGATCACAAATTAGAGCTCAGCCTAGGCTATATGAAATGTTGTCTTAGTGACTTCAACACAATACAACACAATACAATACAAAATAATGCAACAAGCAAACAACCAACAAACAAGAGAAGATAGGTAGGTACATAGATGATAGATAGATAGATAGATAGATAGATAGATAGATAGATAGATAGATAGATAGATAAGTAGAAATACAGACACATGAACAGCTGGCTAAGCAGGTAGGTAAAGGCACTTTCCTTGAAAGCCTGTTGATATGAGTTCTACCCCAGAACTCACTGGTGTAAATGTGAACAAAGACAACTGACTCCAGAGAGCTGTCTTCTAACTTTTACAAGTGCCATGACATCTGCATGACCATGTTCACCTCCACCTCCACAAACCCCAAAAACAAATAAAAAATAAATTAAAGAAAACTAAGAAGACATCTCAGTATAGACTTCAGTACTAAGCATGTCAGTCCCACACAGCAGAACTCGTCTGTGTGAACTAAGTTCTCTGCTTCCAGTCCCTACCACAAACATTTAGTTGCTCAATCCTGTGAGCATAGGTCATCCTGTGCCTTACAGAGCCTCAAGTCTCTGTGATGAGTACAGAGCTAATGTCCTGGAACCTGCTCTGCTGGGATGTGTTAGTGACACTATAGCACAATGTCTTTATGTACAAAATAATTTTTAAAAAGTTCATAGATGTCTGGATAGTCAAAATTATCCATTAAAATATGCCAGGGGTGTAGTTTAGTAATAGAGTGCATGCTTAGCATGTTCAAGACTATAGGTTTGATCTCCAACAATACACACACACACACACACACACACACACACACACACACACACACACACACTATTAAAAGCAATACTGTATTTATGACATGCCAAAGTACATGAATTGTGTGGAGGTCAGCCCCACCAAGAACTTAGGTCTTCTGAGAAGGGAATACCTGGAATGGAGGAAGGGTAAGTGCGAGCTGTCCATCCATTTCCCAGCCTTCCTTTCCAAAGACAATCAGACGCGGCAGGGAGTCATGTCAAGCAGGAACTCATTTATTAAGAATCAGCAAGCCCCTTCTAAAGCATAAAATCATAAAACTGGGAGGAGTGGATGCCCTGTAGGGTCAATCAGCTTAAAAGTCACCCAATCACACACCTGGTTTACATTATCTACANCGCTGTCCACAGGGGGGTTCATGTATTGGCATTGTCTCTCTCAACTTGAAGCTTTAATNGCATTCCCCTGCAAACAACCTGGGTTCCTCCCTCCTTGCCTCTTTCCAGTGCCATCTTTACTGGCACATGGCTCTGTAGGCCTCCACAAATTAGTTTGTGGCATGTTTATTTCTGTCTCTCTGTGTGTGCACATGTGTGTGTGCATGCCATTTTATGGATCCATGGGGGTCAGAGGTTGATATTTGGTGTTTTCTTCTATTTCTCTCCACTTGAAACAGTGTCTCTCACTGACCCTGGAGCTCACATATTGGCTGTACTAACCCTGAAGCTCACATATAGGTTATACTGCCAGGCCAGGCCCAGATAGATAGCTGCTAATCCCTACATCTCAGTACTGGGATGGTAGGTAGTCTTTGCCAAGCCTGCCCTGTGTAGCAAGTACTTTACCAGCTTGACCATGTGCTCTGGATTGTTTTCCACATGCACTCCATTCATGCTTAGAGTTGATGGTACACATTGTCATGGGGGGCCTCAGAATCAGCCAGGAGGATGGTGCACATTGTCATGGGGGGCCTCAGAATCAGCCAGGAGGATGGTGCACATTGTCATGGGGGCCCTCAGAATCAGCCAGGAGGATGGTGCACATTGTCATGGGGGCCCTCAGAATCAGCCAGGAGGATGGTGCACATTGT
>LZPO01027579.1:101421-103921 GCA_001675575.1 Neotoma lepida
CCTCAGAATCAGCCAGGAGGATGGTGCACATTGTCATGGGGGCCCTCAGAATCAGCCAGGAGGATGGTGCACATTGTTATGAGGGGCCCTCAGAATCAGCCAGGAGGATGGTGCACATTGTCATGGGGGGCCCTCAGAATCAGCCAGGAGGATGGTGCACATTGTCATGGGGGCTCCTGAAAATCAGCCAGGAGGATGGTGCATTTGTCATGGGGGGGCCTTCAGAATCAGCAAGTAGGATAGTGCATATTGTCATAGTTGGTCCTCAGCATCAGCCAGGAATCCTGGGAGGAGCAGTTTCTCTGCAACTCCATTAGTTCTGAGTCCTAGTTCTGACATATTAACAGGATAAATTCCCCAGAAAAAGTTTTGCTTAAAGTAGGANTTCTCTGCTTTTAGTGTTATTAGCTTTCCTGGATATTTTGGGAAAGTGACTTGCCCACATTTTCTATTCCACAACTCGGTGGAAGCCTGGCATACAAAGAGAAGCACAGTCTGTGGAAACTAGAGTGCAGGGACAGAAGGATTTAGAGACAAACCTTAGGATATGAATTACAATCTTCATCGAGTGTTTAACCTTTCTTGGGGCTGTTTTTAAGTGGAAAAAAGGATGAAAATGAAATGTCATGTCATTATATATGTTCCCACTCATCTTTCGCAGGGATATTTACCACAATGAAACTCAAGATTCATGAAGAATCAAATCAGTCAAAACAGTTTAGGGAAATTTCTTTTTCATGGTAATAACAGACATCAAATAATTTTAATCACAGTTTCCTGAAACTGCTCAAGAGTCCTTTGGGCACAGGTGACAGAAATCTAATCTCAGTGACCTTGAGTTGAAGGAGAAGCCAGAACCATTGGAAGAATGAGGGCCTAATTGAATCTGTGTCTAGGTGATAATTTCAAGTGCTCTCTTATTGACGTGGTTCTGCAGACCAGCCCTTTCTGATGATATACAGGGGGCCACCTCGCAGCCTTAGAGACTTGCTCATTGGCAAGTTCTGCCAAGACAGAGCTCCATTCTGTTGGTCCACTTCCAAGGAAAGTCTCTGGTCTTCCCTATAGTCTATACCTACACAATTAGCCATGACCTAACATTCCTGGCTTCTCTCTTTAGCTTTCTTTGTTTTTTAAAATTGTAATAGAATTATATTAATTTTCCTCCTTTAAGGACCTCACAGGTTTCCTTTCCACTCTCAAGTTGGTAGTCTCTTTTTCTTTGATTGTTATTGTTACATATATATGCACATGCATGCACAAATATATATACATATACATATATATGCTGAATTAGTTTTTGATGTTTGTCTATGTATACTTTCAGAGATGGCCAATTTGATTTGGCCAACCAATAAGGGAACTTATCTCTGGGAGAGGCTAATTCTTCTCCCAACAGTCATTAGATGCCTACAGTTCTTTGAATAGAAGTGGGATCCTGTGAAATTTCCCACCTTCCACAAGTCTACAGATATTGTCATTGTTCTGGTTTTGTTTATGAAGTCATTCCTAGCAGAGAGTGTTTCAAATCAGACTTCCTGGTTTTCTGGTTCATAAGCTCTTTCTACTCCCTCTTTTGTGATGTTCCCTGAGCCATAGATGGAGAAGCTGAGATACAGTTGTATTTATTGTGGCTGAACTCTCAATGATCTATCAGTCTCTGCATTGTGTTTAGTTGGTTTTTGTGATAATCTCCATTTGCTGTAAAGAGAGGCTTTTAAAAGCCCTTTTCTTTCAATTTATCTTGCATGACTCCAGAAAATATTATGCAAACTACCAAGGGAAGGAAGCAATTCAACAGTCCTGTCTAGCTGCAACACTTATGAACCATGACAATGATTAGTAAAGCAAGATATCCGTAAAGGTGTAGTAAGTAGTAATCACATGTTGGTGGCAACCAACAGCTGTCTTAGTGGACTCATGGTCCACTCAACAGGAGAGAAATCTTGCCTCACACTGAAAACTTAATAAGCCTCTCAGAACGTGTGAGGAGTGAGTTCATGGACCTTAGGAAGGTCACTTTACTAAACTGGCATAATTCTTTACTACACTTGAAAACTTATCTTTATACCACACATAAGCGTAGCTACCAACCCTCATTAAAGAAGCTCATGTTTCTTTAAACCTATTTCTGATCAGTTGTTAGGAAGAGTGCTGAGAAAATGGTGAATTTAGAAGGTGTTTGACTAGGGAAAAGAGAAGGGCACTCAGCTACACATTATAAGAAGATGTTAAGTGTGGGAGGGACTAAGAGGAGGGGGAGGGGAAAANTGTGGTTAGGATGTAAGAAGAATAAATAAAATAAGATGTAAAATAAGTAAAAAAGAGATGTTAAATATTTCAGGAGTCATTTAAAAATGATTTGGACAATTCTGGATGAGATTTGATTATTGTGGTGGTTTTATTAGAACCAAGACTAATATTAGGTAAGGGGAGTAAGGAAAAGTGCAAGGTTGGCCAGATTATGCCTTTATTTAAAAATGACATGTGTTTTCAAATG
>LZPO01027579.1:108921-112810 GCA_001675575.1 Neotoma lepida
CATGTATTAAAACCATTCAGCTGAGTGAAAGAAACTTAAAAAAGAGTACATGATACAATCCATTTGCATGTCAAAAGGGAAATTCATGTTACTGTACCGTGATGCTGGTAGNCATAGATCATTGGCTTCCCATAGAGGAGACGACTGAGAGTCATGTGGATTCTGAGGAGTGCCTTGATGTGCCTTGATGCTGCTTTCATGTGTATATACAGTTTTCAAAGCTTATTGAAATTTGGGGTGCTGAGGCAGAAGAATTGGAGTTGGAGGCCAGCCTGGGCTACATAATGAGACATGTCTTAACAAACCAATCTTAACAAAATAAAAGCTCACTGTAGTGTATAACTCAAACACAGGCAGCTCTTGGTTGTGTGTAATATGTAGCCCACAATTGATAACGGTGACTGGTGGTGCTTGATGAGAAGGCTGGATTCAGGAAGGATGCTGTGTTGGTATGGACCAGTTTTCATAAAAGATGCAACAGTNCTTTTAAAACTTTAAGTAGTTGGCCAGTGCATTGGGCACACAAAAGATCAGTTGTTTCTTAAGTTCTTGGAGGGAGGATGGCAGGTAAAGCAGTGGGGTTTCTTTTGTTTTCAGTTCNGCAGCTTGCACTCCGGTCTTTTGTGTTTATCGTTTTCTTTCATATTGTTCCTGAATTGTCTTCCAGGCTTTTCCAGACTTAGGACCCTGAACGAGCAAAGATAGATTTGCATATTTGGGTATGAAGAACTTTGTATTACTGATGTCTGAGGAGGAGACAACTTTTTTCAGGTTCTCTAACAGTTCCAGCTCTTTGCTTTTAAGCCCAACTTTGTCTTAAAATTTCAAATACAACATTTAATACAGTAAATACATGACAGACAGGGTATGATGGCATACACGTTTGATCCCAGTATCTGTGAGTCAGAGGCAGGCAGATCTCTGAGTTCAAGGCCAGCCTGGTCTACAGAGTGGGTTCCAGGTCAGTCCTTGTCTCAAAAAAACAAAAACCCAAACAACAACAACAACAACAACAAAAAACACCAAGAAAACAGAACCAACAAAAACCGGCATTACATAACTACGTAATTGTTAAGATAGGGAAAAGCCTGAACCAAGCTGCACCTCAGGGCTGCAAGTCCTTAGTGACGTTTCTCCACTTTCAGGAAGTCCATGTACTGCAAAAGCAGGGGCAGGTGGGTGGGGGGCAGGAAGACACTGCAGGGGAGGGGTTGGCAACCAGGAAGAAGAGGAGTGGGGTGTGGGGGAGAAACGGGGGAGGGGGGCGGAGGCAATTAGAACCAAGTGTTTGAAAGGGCTGTGCTGAAGTCCACTGCTTTCTATGCTAACTTATAGTGAATCCAGCTCTCCAGGCTCTCCTGAGCTCCTAGCTTTGAAACACGTCCCTTTGGATGGTGCTGTCAGCACCTCTGCTTTGCCCTTCTTGTTCCTTTGGCTTAAAAAAAAAAGTAGCTTCACCAGTATTCCCTGTGGAGTCCTACTTTAGGTTTCCTTGAGGCTAAGGGAACTAACCTCAGAGATGTGCTATCAGGTGTGGATGACTGAACACCTGTGACATTTAAGCCTCTAAGAGGTTAAAGGAAATAGCAACTCTCTGTTACTGGTTTCTTCTTCCTTCTGGCTTTTTCCTGGCCAGTGAGGCAAATCTCAGGTTCTCTGGAAAACGGTGCTGGTTTAAATTTTCACAAAGCTTTTGATGTTAAGGTTTTTTTAAAACTTAAAAATAATAATAAAAACATCATGTCGTTGAGGATTCTTTTCTGTGGTCTCTCTCATCTTAATTTTTAACATTTTAAAGAAAAGAAAAAGCCCCCAAAGGCAAAGGACTAAATGTGTACATACCGTAGCCTGTTAGCTGTCTGTCACCTACTTGAAAGATTGGTGATAAGGCCAACTACCAGATTTCAGGAAACTCACATTGTGGGTGCTCGTATGGAATACAGGAACTGACTTGGGGAATTAGGAAGATCAAGAAAGATACTGGGTCCAGGAGTTTGCCATCAAAAACGCTGCATTCCAGTTAGGTGGACATGAAGTTACAGCAGGTGATGAAGATAGCAGGGGGCAGAAGCATGGAGGAGAAGAATCTACTAGAAAGGAGGAGAAGACATGTTTAGGAGCCTGGATCAGCTGCAGATCCAGGGTACCGCTTATAAAGGAAAGCCATGATGAATGTTTTAAATATGATTTCTGATGTCTGTTGGTCAGTACTTGTATAGACATATGGATATTCATACACACACAACACACACAGACAGACACACAGGAGTAACAAAACTCTTTTGACAGTAGTTTTTCTNATTAATTAAATAGTATTAAATGAAAAATGACCAGCTTTTATTTTGATAATGACTCTAAATACCTTTGGGTATCTTGTGTGAATCAGTGACTGCTGCTGCCTTATTTACCCTAGCTTCTCATCCTCATTTTGAGCGNCTAAGTCACATTCTTGAACGGGCCTTCCTTTCATTGTGTTCCTGTGGCAGCTGGTGCATAGAGTGACACAGGTAAGCATCATAGAAAGGACCTGTGTCACTGTTCAAGGAATACAGAATGTTTGGGTAGAAAGGACCTGTGTCACTGTTCAGTGAAGACAGAATGTTTGGGTAGAANACAGAATGTTTGGGTAGAAAGGACCTGTGTCACTGTTCAAGGAATACAGAATGTTTGGGTAGAAAGGACCTGTGTCACTGTTCAGTGAAGACAGAGTGTCTGGATGGTAGTCTTGTTTATTGTACCCCTATACTGAGATGTAACACACATCATCGTCTTGAGGTTTGTGTAGCAAATAGTTCTTTGTACACTTGCAGCTGTATAGTCACATAAAGCCACATCCTAAATTTGTGTTATGTGAAGTTTTACAGACCTGGTCCTGCCATCTTAGGTCATCTCAGGTTGTGTTTTCTCTTTTGTAAATTATCTGAAAAGTTATTAATATGTGATGAATCACAGCTTTTGTCTTATTTTTCAGTGTCATTTTGAAGGTGAAAACACCAGCCAAACAGTAACTGTATTAAAATGTAACTTGTCGGTCAATGGGTAGAGAACAGAACACCACCAAACTGAAGTCCAGGAAGCTCTAAAATGCATGTTCATCCTTTGTCAGCTTGAGGGAGTGAATCAGCAGTTTGTGAAGGTCAGCACACCTTGGCTTGAGTTGAGACAATGGTGTTTGTCCAAGAATACAGAACCATTCAAGTGCAGTGAGTCTAAGTTTGGGTTTAATAAATTAAGTTACAGATGTGAGCAGCTGGAGTGTGATAGTTTGCTTTTAGGTTTGAGAAGTGTTAGACGGTGCCTGGTGGATGTTGATAGGAGCCATGCAGTGTCATTACGTNGTTAAAGTGTTGGGTAAAAAGGATTATTGACTGCTTAGTTCAGAACACCCCTCGGTGGTGCCCCGCTGTAATAAGGACAGAGGTCAAGGTGTCTTTGTTGCTGCAAGTCACTGTCCTGATGGTGTTTACAGTTGACGGCCCTTTCTCTAACTCAACCTGTAGTGTTTAGCTCCAAGAGGCCTGAGCTGGGATCCTTTTGGCCTTTTGTGATTCTGGAAAAGCCACCTTAGTTCTTCATTCTGTGAGCCCTGGTTAGTGCATTTCCATTCACCATTTGAATGTTTGGAAGATGTATATGATCTGGATTTGGATTGTATTAAAAGTGTCAAGTCTATAGGCTAATCCATAATCTAAAAAGACTTTAGCCTCCCCTCCTAAAAGTATAGCCAGTATATCCTTTCATCAGTTTGATATGGTACAAATTCTATCCTAATAGTGAAATGTTTCACTAAAGCATGCCCAGTGATTGGGCAAAACCAAAACTTATTTTATGCCACAGTCATCCTAGGGTCCTTCCTGCTAGGTAGCCTCCCTGGATCTGTGGGTTGCAG
>LZPO01027579.1:121544-142383 GCA_001675575.1 Neotoma lepida
GAAGTGGCTCCTGTCCCTCACAATCCTGCAGACCCTCATGGGTTCTATTCCTTGTCACTCTTACACACATATGACCAGTCTGGTGACCTGGGCTTTGCTGGGATGCAAAGTAAAACAGTGAAAACAGAAAAGCCTTTGTCAGGTCCAAATGCCCAGGAAGAGAAGCCATTTGGTGAAAATCAGGATTTATACCTGAAATCTGACACGGGCCCCAAAGAAGACAGCAGCAGCCTTGCATCCGGTGATCGGAGTAGTGTGGAGCGGGAGGTGGCAGAGCACCTGGCCAAAGGCTTCTGGAGTGACATTTGCAGCACGGACTCGACTTGCCAAATGCAGTTGTCACCTGCTGCGGCCAAAGAGGGCTCAGAACAGGGCTACCCGCAAAGGCGGTCTGAGTGTCCCTGGTTGGGCATCAGGATCAGCGAGAGCCCAGAGCCAGGCCAGCGAACTTTCACAACCCTCAGTTCCGTCAACTGCCCTTTTATAAGTACTCTGAGTTCCGAAGGCTGCTCAAGCAACTTGGAAATTGGAAACTACGATTACGTTTCGGAGCCTCAGCAGGAGCCTTGTCCGTACGCTTGCGTGATTAGCTTGGGTGATGACTCCGAGACAGACACGGAAGGTGACAGTGAGTCCTGTTCCGCCAGGGAGCAGGAGTGTGAGGTGAGTGGAAGTGTGCTCTCACCGTTCAGACGGCTGTTTGTTAAGAGGAACATTTGTGCCTGGCNCAGGGAGGGAGGAAGGAGGAGACCATGTGACCGACACCCGANTGGTGATATGGAACATATGGAGTTGGAAAAACTGCCGTGTGCATATATTTCACTTTGGGGTGTGTGTATACCCCATCATAGAGATCATGGAGGAGACCCCCACACGGGCTGTGTAACTTTGTAATCAGATGCCTCTGTAGGGAGAAAGGATAGCAGTTCTGTCATTGGTGGTTAATGGTGACTCTGGATAAAAGCATCACATAGTCTGTAGTGTTCGTAGCCCCAGATTGTCAAACCTGACAGTCTGTGGTATGTGAGCCATGGTTGGCTGTGAGGAGCTGCAGGATTGTGGCATGTAGGGAAAGTTTTCTTAGACCTAATTTTTCATAGCTATTGCTTTTATTTATTATTTTGTTTTATTTTTCTTTNGCCATTTTAGGCATTAGTTTAATGAATATCTTAACAATTCTGCATGAGTTACATGTAGCTACTGACATATTAGCCATATCAAGCTTGACCTGTGCATTCAGTGTGTATAAGTTTCTATTTACTACTTAACACCTGTTTTGTGTAAGATTCTGCTTCAGTAATAGTAAGTAGGGAGCCATGCGTTAGGAATTAGGTTTCTTTAGTTTGCCAAAGTCAGTGTTCTCTTTAGAGTGGCAGTTCTCACTTTGCTTTTCTAAGGAATTTAATCATACTCTTTCCTTTTTGTGTGCTTTATTTGCTTTTTAAGTTTGTGATGACACAAGGCCTGTCCTTGGAAGGGTTCCTAAGTGCACAGCACAGTGTTAGCTCTAGCCGTTGTATTAGCACAGCCTATCTCTGTCCCTTGTTTTTGTAATGAAAAGTCACCGAACACCTGTGTCCCATTTCCCTCCTCCCAGTCTGGGGCTCACCATTCTGCTGTCATTATTGCTTGCTTTTACAGTTACTGCCTATAGTAGGTGAGATAATGTAGGGGTCATGCTCCGGAATTTGGTTATTTTACTTAGTCTAATGTTCTTCAGATAGNAGGCTTTCTTTTTTATAAGGCTGAGTAATNTGTCACAGTGTACATGTCGGCCACATTTTCTTTGTCCAGTCACCTGTGCGTGGACGTTCAGACAGTCTGTCTGTCTTGGCCATTGTGAGAGTGGAGAAAGACAGACATTACTTGGAGACCTGATTTCAGTTCATTTGCACAAATACCTGTGTGTGGGATGATGAGCTCATGGCATGCACACATTTTAAATTTTCTGGAAAGCTTGATGCTTGTGGATCCCCGGCGGCCGTGCATAAAGGACCCATTTCTCATGTCCCAGTCTTCATCACCGTCTTTGGCTTTGTAGTGTTAGAGGGTGTTAATCNTCTGGCTTTGGGAGGAGGGGGGATGTAAGGCCACGGGGATCAGTCATTGGAGCCACCAAAACAGGCNGATGAGAAGATAGTCCTTTGGCCAGTGAGATGTGTAGCTTTGTCAATAAGTCATGAAATTTTCTGAAGTGCTGTAGAAATGTCTAGCATAATTATTCCAGTACTGTGTAGTGTCATTGCTTTGTGGTAATATTCAAAGATAAAATGAGTTTTATTTGGGGAAATGAGGAGCACATATTAAAAATACTTTAGGCAGAAACTGTAGGCAGAAACAAGAAGTTGCTAGCGTAGTAGATAGTAAAGTCCATATTAACATAGAATAGTAAGATAAATTCTAGTTTGAATGCAGCGCTGTGTGATGGGTCTGTTTNGTTGGCTGAAGTGTTTGACTTCTGAACGCTCTCCCAGACNTGGAGCTGTCAGTTGAACTCTTAGTTCTTACTGGGGTGGATTATGTGGAAATTGGAAACAGAGGCATATTCTTTAAGGATTTATTTTAATTAGGTGCATATGTGTGTGGCTGTGTGGGTATGTGCATTTGTGTGCTGGTGCCCACAGAGAGCAGAGGATGGGATCCCTCTGAAGCTGGTGTCAGAGGCAGCTGTGAACTGCCTGACATGGGGGCTGGGCGTAGAACTCAGCTTCTCTGCAGGGGAGTAAGCACTCTGCGGAGTAAGCGCTCTGTGTCCCTCCAGTCCCAAGGTCTGTGTTTTTTTGGTACCATGTTAAACTCTCTGAAAAATATAATACTTGTCTTCATCTGTAGCTAATGTGTAATACATGTCTTCATTGTAGTTCCTAATGTTCATTTCACATCCTAGGTAAAACTGCCATTTAATGCTCAACGAATCATTTCACTCTCACGGAATGATTTCCAATCCTTGTTGAAGATGCACAAACTGACCCCAGAGCAGCTGGACTGTATCCATGACATCCGCAGAAGGAGTAAGAACAGGATNGCCGCGCAGCGCTGTCGCAAGAGGAAACTTGACTGTATTCAGAACCTTGAGTCAGAAATCGAGAAGCTGGTAAGTGGGTGGTTTTCTCGNTGTTATTAAATCCTAGCTCTTTCATTTTATAGAATAAATAGTTGCTGAAATTCTAAGGAAGATTCAGAGTCCAAATGCCATTTTAAGAGAAATTAAGATGTGCAGAAAGATGAGAAGGTGTAGTACAAGGTTTTCATTGACTATTTGATTATGTATGCCTTCTGCATTTCTAGCATGATGTACTCAAATGTGTAGGCGGGGAACTATTTCTGGGTAGGTTAATGACTTCTTTCTAATCCTTAGTGGTTAAATACAGATTAAAGTAATTATACAGTACTTGGTGATGTTTGATGTCTATAAAAGCTTGTTTTCCGGTTGAGTAGAACTGTGGACCTGAATTACCTGTTTGGGTTGATACCAAAACCAAGCAGATGAGCCAGTGTCTCTCTGCCAAGGGAAAAATCCTGATGTGAAGTGGTGGTTTGAATAGAAACTTANGAGATGCAGCAAGATCCTCAGTGTCAGTGCTTGCTTATCAGACCTATCTCTTCCAGCATCAAAACGTAAATTAATTGGAAGATATATTAGTTTGTTCCCATTCCTGTGGTTGGTGGAAGGAAGTATTGTGTGAGAGGAAAGTATGGTACCAGGCCAGCTGAGGGCTACATATGGGCCAGGCACCAGNGTAGCCGCATAGAGGCAGTAAAAAGAGTCCTCAGATACTCAGTTTTGTGTCTTTGCTAATCACGAGTGGAAGTTTAAAGTTGTGTTNGTAACTGGTCTTCAAGCATGGACGTTTGTAGCTCGAAGTGAGACTAGAAACAGTATAATGAGAAAGATGTCTTTGTGGTTTTCAGAGTAGTGGAAACATAAAATTTTATTACGTATATACTATGCCATGCTTTAGGGAAAGGGTACAGTATAACTAAAAAGATGAAGGAGAAATCGGATGAGAATGCAGAGTAACTGGAGTTCCTAGGACCACAGAACAGATTCACACAGCCTACAAATACCTTTACACACTGGTAATCTTTCATAGTATCCCACTTTACTGCTCAGCTTCTTTGGATGGACGAGTTTATAGAGTGTTGCTTGTTGTTAGTTACTGTGATAGCTGCTTTCCACACTGTAGGTCCACATGGAACTACGCGAAGTTGACGTAGGATTGTACTACAGTGCTTTCTTCTGCTTCCTGCATTGCTCTCTCTTTCGCCACAAATGGTCATAATTTATAGCCGTCTGTAGCATTTACCCAGTTTTCTCACTCCTAAAAATAAACAAGACTGATGAAGATTTACTTTATTTTATGCACAGGGAATGTGCTGTGTGTTTGAAAGTAGCTTGGCGATTCTCCATTACCTGGCTCAAAGGTCCCATATTTGGGGACTGATGCAGAAACTGGGTTGCTGGATCATATATCTAGGGTGATGAGGAAGAGAGGAGATGAAGTCTAAAGTGTGGATGTGGGTGGGATCATGTTGCTTACCACATTATAGTTAAGATGCTCATTTGTGAAGAGCAAATGGATTAATGCATCAGAAGAACTCCCAACAAGTACCTACTGTAGATTTAGCACTCAATAAATACTAGTATTTCTTGGTACCGCTATACCATCATTTCCTTACATTTGGTTTTCTCAGCCTCTGTTGGCTTTCTTCCTGATGTCTTCTGACTGTCGTCCCCGTTCACTTTCTGTTTCTGTGATAAACACCACAANCACAACCAACTTGGGGAGGAAAGGGTCCATTCAGCTTACACTTCCACATCANAGTCTGTTATCAGGAGAAGTCAGGGCAGGAACTCAGTGCAGGAACCTGGAAGCAGGAGCTGAGGCAGAGGAGATGGGTGGCANTGCCCACAATGGGCAGGGTTCTTCCACATCANTCATTAACCAAGAAAATGCCTCCTAGGCTTGCCTGTGAGCCAGTCTGTCAGAAGTTTTTCTCAGTTGAGGTCCATTCTTCTGGGATGACGCTAGCTTGTGTCAAATTGACANAAACCTAACCAGCACAGCTGTGAACTCCAGTAGGNCCTCCTCTCCTCTCTTCCTCTCAGCTCAGANGGGCTCCTTTNATCTGGTCAACAGAAAGATCCTTGCTTTCCAGACTTTTTTGTGAACTCAGAAACCAAAATGCCTGGTTTCCTATTTACCTGTTGTATTGATTTGGACTCGGGCTATAGAAACCGGGAAGCATCTGAAGAGGGGATGGAATACTTGTGGTGGAGGTCAGAGAAAGGAGCCAGGTCTTGTGAAGAGCATGGAATCAGAACCTGGAATGCCTCCAGGAACCCATGAGTGGGTTGCTCCCAGCTCCTAAGGGAGTCATGAAGACAAGTAACATTTATAGTCAGCTCCAAATGCCCCAGGAGNAGCGAGGAGGATTGGCCTCATGAGGCTTAGATGTCCTTGTGTATGACTAGAGAGCAGAGACCATAGCAGAGAGCTGAGAATCCTGCCCTTCAAGGCAAGCCAAGCAGGTAGCTGATGGGGCCGTGCTGTACCCACAGCTCAGGTCTGTCACTGGCCTCTTTCCATAAAGCCACACCTGGAGAGTCNTGTTGGCTTATGTGTGGTGGTGCTGGGCTATGGGTGTCCATCCGTGAACCCCACTCAGTCCTTACCACTCAGTCTAATAATTTGTACAAATCCTAGTTGCAGAGGCAAGGGGTGCACTGTAAATGTCTGTCCTGCCCCAGACATTCATCTCAGACAAAAAAAAAAAAATTGGGCAGCAAGTGTGCTTATTAGCAAATAAGAATAAGGAAACTGCCAGAGGAAAAAAATGTGATGCTTCAAGTTTAGATACGTGGTATGCAATGACATGTCAGCACTCCACCCAGTCTGACTCCCCAAGAGGTAGAGAAGCTGATGTGCTGCTGTCACCTTGCAGAAGGTGAGGTGGGGGAAGGGCAGCTGCAGGAGAAAGTGTGGAGGGTTCAGTGGTAGCTTCNGTAGACCTGAAGTTCCTCTAGAAGTCTGACTCCCAGGCTAGTAAGCTGCCTTGGTGAGGAAAGAGCTTNGTGCCAAACCTGACAGTTTGAGTTTAATCCATGAGACCCATATGGTGGATCAGGAGAATTCTCACAAACTGCTCTCTGACCACCACATAGGTGTCATGGCATGTGACCCCCCGCCCCCGCAAAGTAAATAAACGTAGTAATAAAAAAAAGTGTCCCCCACTCTGAAAGGCTTCCCTCACAGAGATGAGTGTTCGTTATCTGCTCATCTGCAGATAGGATGGAGATCATAAAATAAGCACACTACCTTGCACCAATTTCTGCAAGGTGAGCCTTCTGAGCCGACCTCAGCAGGGCCTCAGGAGGGATCTGATGCTGTTACAAGAGGGGACANGTCCATGTGTGTCACAGGTGTCGTCAGGGACACAGATGTTGCTGATCCTGTGCAGGCTGGGCCTGTGTATGTGTCTTAGTTCTCAATGAAACACTTTAAAAAGTAAAGAAAAGAAAATGAAAATAGAGAAAGGCTAAGGACATAGAGAAAATACTTTGGTATAGCTGCACAGTATTTGTACTTATTTTAGGCACAAGCCTAGAACTCCCTGCCATCACCATTTGATTTTTTTTTTCTGTGTTGTAAGCTAAGTGTTATTTCAAAAGAGTCAAAAGTTAAAATAAAAACTTAGAGTATAAACAATTTATAATAAACTAAGTTTATTACTGGAGAAAAAACCCCGCATGTTGAAACATTTGGTATAGCCTGAATATGTAGCTGCAAGGGCCCTGGTGCACACAGCACTCTCCCAGGCCTTTCACTTGCCTGCCCTCCCACCCAGAGCAGCGTCCAGGCTGTACATTCTTAATCTTCTGAACCATATCTTTACTTCACCCTTCTCGTATTTAGATAGGTGCAGATACACAAATACTTAGGAGTGTGTGTTGCTGCTTGTAACTTCAGTAAGGAACACGCTGTTCAAATTTGTAGCCCAGGAGCTAACAGGCGATATCTCAGCCCAGGTGTGTTGCAGGTGGCACCATTTAGATGTTTGTACAGTGGCCCAGTTGCCTCTTAAGACACGTCTTAGAACAAGTTCCTGTCAAAGACCACACATGACTATAATCTTAAGGAGTTAGCTTGCGTTTTGAGGATGGGGTACTCAGACATCATCCCCCCTATCCCCTGGTATTGAAACCCAGGGCCTCGTGCATGTTAAGTAAGCACTGAACTGTTGCCACCCCCATTTTGAAAAAGTTTGGAGGCAGAGTCTCATTAAGTTTCCTAGGTTGGCTTTGAACTCCTGATCCTCCTTTGTTTGGGAGGTGCTGATAATAAACGCTATGAAGTGATTATGTTGGATTCCTTTAATTTACTACTTATCAACTATTCTCACTTGCCATGGTAAATTTACATTGTAAAATTAGAATGGAATGAAAACACCAGTTAACTGCCGCAGATGTGGCCGTGTAGGAGTTGCTTGGAGTGCAAGGAACAGACGAAAGATTCTGGAGCTCTGGGCACAAGTCATCTTCTGTGGGACATTCTTATTTTTAAAATTGTGTGTTTGGTGTGTGTGTGTGTGTGCACTCATGCATGCATGTGTGTTTGGTGTGTGTGTATGTGCACTCATGCATGCATGTGTGGTGTGTGTGTGTGTGTGTACTCATGCATGCATGTGTGTTTGGTGTGTGTGTGTGTGCACTCATGCATGCATGTGTGTTTGGTGTGTGTGTGTGTGCACTCATGCATGCATGTGNGTGTTTGGTGTGTGTGTGTGTGCACTCATGCATGCATGTGTGTTTGGTGTGTGTGTGTGTGCACTCATGCATGCATGTGTGTTTGGTGTGTGTGTATGTGCACTCATGCATGCATGTGTGGTGTGTGTGTGTGCACTCACATACATGCATGTGTGTTTGGTGTGTGTGCCCATGTGTTCCTGAGAGGCCGGAGGAGGATATTGGGTGCCCCTCTCCGTTGCCCTCTGCCTTTCCCCCTTGAGATAGGGTCTTTCACCAGACCTGCAGCTTGCCCTTTTTCTGTTAGACTGACTGACCACAAGTCCTGTCACCTTCCTCCACCCCTGGCACTGGGCCTACAGCAATGTATGGCCACACTTAGCTTTTTGCAAGGTTTCTGGGGATTTGAACTCATGTCCTTATACTTGGGCAACAAGCATTCTTGACCCACTGAGCCATCTCCCCAGACTCTTCTTGAATATTCTTAGTGAATGGAGTCACTTCTTATTTAGTGGGGCAGGAGGAATATGAATATGGAGGGATCGTATAGACAGATATTTGCATGAAGATACAGAAATTACATATTATTTGTGATCTTTGTGCCATCTCTAAGCAATGGCTTCTGTTTGTGGAGGAAGCCCAAATGGTCACTGTTAAAGTTAACCTTTCCTAATGTAGAAGAAAACATCACTTGGCATTTTGTCTGTTGCTATTTCGAATGGCTTCATCTGAGCTTTAAGAACTAGGAGACAAAATTGCTGTAACTGAGTGAAGAGGGTTCTCATCTTCTTCCGGGGTCTTTCTTTTTATTTCCGTTAAGATGAGCTTCTGAGAGGTCCAAAGAAGAGAGAGGACAAATGGTATTAAATGTGCTTTTTCTCAGGAATAGAAGTCAGTGCTGCTTTTGTCCCTTGACACTTGCAGCTTGATTTTTCTCTGAAGCCTGTAACTGACAGATTCTGTGTAAGAGGAAATGGCTAAATGTAGACCTAGTGTACACACAAGTATGCACATGTTCACTCTTTGACCTGCTCTTATTTTTATTTATTTATTTTATAACCTAGAAATCTGAACAAATTGGAGAATTACTTTGCATTATAAAAATTTATATTGTGTTTATAAAAAGGAATTCCTTTTTTAAAAATTATATAATCTTAATATTTTGAAAAAACCACTAATAATTGAATTCTCATATACCTTTGTAGAAATATTTTTGTATGAAGCTATAGTAGTACTTATGCATCCAGCAAAGCTCTTACTACNTTTTAAACTGTTTTTGTGCCTGAAGGAACATAAACTATTGGAGTTAGAGGTGGTCCCTGTGAATACCTCATCTCAGTGTTCTCTAGCATCTTTGGCTCTCCAGAACCTGCCAGTGAGCAGAGAGGAGACAGGGGTAGCTCCTGGTTCCCTCAGACACTAATCACGTAGTTTTCATAGGTGAAACCTTTGGCCGTCTGCTAACATTGATTTACTCTTACCTCACAAGCAGCTTGTTGATTAGGTTGCCCAGCTCATGCTAGGTTAGGAGTGAAATGGTGGAATGTGGAAGAGGAGGCAGGATATGGGTGGAAGGGGCATGCCGTTCGCGGTGATGCCTGATGTGGGCAGAAGGGACAGAGCCAGGAAAATCGGAAAAAANTTGTGGTGGACTTTCTTATAGGGATTTTAAAAAACCACACTAACGAAAACAATAAACTCAGATTAACCCCTTCACTCCTTATACCATAGAAACTCACTTCCCAACCATCTCATCTATGGACATGCTAACGTCTTCCTCCTGTTTACTGAGTCACTGTATGGATTACATAGCTGAGATGGCATATTTAAAACCATTGACCATAATCTTGGGCTCATAGTCACAGGAAAGCAGGCATCAGCTGAATCTTACAGTGGGGTGAGTCTTAGGGGCTAAACTAGGAACACCGTGTTGGTGTCCCCACAGTGTCAGGGCCACACTTTTCCACAGTTCAGATTCAAACACTCAGAACAGTGAGTTTGTCTTAGCATCTTGGCTAGAAGCCAGCCAAATCTGATAACCAGCTATAAGTAGTTTCCCTGTACTTTCTGCCTTATTTGATATTTCAGTGTTTTATTTGAAAGTATAAAGATGTTTAACGATGGATGCTAACTCCACATGCACTGGAGCACTTGTGTGCATGCCTATATTATTTTTCTATAATGTGAAAAGTTATGAATTCCAACATAGGTCTGTCTATAGGAGTTTTGGATGAAGAGTCATGAGCTTTTGGTATTTAACATGTATGTGTGTGTTCAGTTTTAAATTTTATGTACTCCTGGTACATGGTACTACACTACATGACATGAGGATGCTGTCATACAAGTGCATATTATACATTGAATACATTCCCCTCATTCTCCTTTCTCATTCCCTACTCTCTTAGTCTCCTTTGTTTCTCTAGACTTGTTTCTGCTTTCTTATCATATGTGATTTTTACGTGTCTTATCTAAAAATCCACGACCTACATACGAGAGAGACCATTTGTGTTTCGAACACTGGCTTAATCCACTTAATTGTAAACTTCAGTTGCATCTGTTTTCCTGCATATCGCATAACCTCATTTTTCTCTGGTGGAAAANATTCCGTTGTGTACTTACGTCCCATCATCCGTTCCTCTGTGATTGAACACCTCAGTTGGTCCTGTGACTTAGCTCTTGTGAATTGTGCTGCAAGTAAACATTGATGTGCAAGTGTCTCTGGGGTGAGTTGACAGGGATNTGTATTTGAGCTGACTGAAGGGACGCATACTGTGTGAAGACGTNGTAGATGCTGAATGTTTGATTGCCTTANAAGTGTTGCTGGACCCAATAAACACGAGCCATTGTGTTCTCTCTCCCCTCTGCACAGCAAAGTGAAAAGGAGAGCTTGCTGAAAGAACGAGATCACATCTTGTCAACGCTGGGTGAAACAAAGCAGAACCTGACGGGGCTTTGCCAACAAGTGTGCAAGGAAGCCGCTCTGAGTCAAGAGCAGATTCAGATCCTCGCCAAGTATTCGGCCTCAGACTGCCCGCTTTCTTTTTTAATTTCTGAGAAAGGAAAAAGTACTCCTGATGGTGAACTTGCCTTTCCTTCAGTTTTCAGTGTGTCTGATGTGCCTCCAGCTGCACCACCTCCCTGTGGGCCAAGGAGCAGCAAGGCAGGCCAGGAACCAGTGCAAGAGTCCCAGACAACTGCACCAACCACTGCGGCTGCCCTGGAGCAGGCCACACTATTGGAACCCTGTCGGCAGAGTGGCGGGATCTCAGACTTCTGTCAGCAGATGACTGACAAGTGTACTACTGATGAGTAAACCGCATGAGCGTCCTTCAGCCCATGGATTTCCTACTGAAGTTTTGGCATTGTCTCGAGAGCTGCATATGGCCATGTGTTCTTGTTTAGTAGCCCTGCTTTCCCCTGGTAGCTTCCTATTGAGGCAATTTCTCTTTTGAGGTGACCATGAGTTCTCCTTGATTTTCACAGGAGACATGACATGATTTACCTCTTGGATGCTGAAAAATCACATGTGAAAATATAGAGTNATAATCTCCCAGTATTCAAAAGTAACTTGACAATGAAAACTGCTGNATCCGTTTCAACAGCTCGAAGCATCTGCACATGGTCCTCCTGGCCTGTGGAAGCTCGAGCATCTACCTTTGGGCAGTATACTGANCAGAAAGAAACATTCTCCCCAAGCAGTGCGGTGGTATCACTCATGAGCTTTCATCTAAAACTCCTGTAGACAGTAGGGCAGCATCACACTGAGANTGTTTGTGTAGAGCTGTAACTTGGAAAAGAAACCATCTTTGAACTCTAACGCTCCACTCCTCAGCTTCTACCAAAGTCCAGCATGGGCTGGACCTGGTGACCCCGAGGCTGCCTGAGTGANACCCTGGTGGCCTGAGCTGGAGGCCTCCTCTCCTCAATATTGACTAGAATTTCTGGCTGTACAAACAGTAGATAAATGTCATTTCCCCTGCTGTCTCCTTTGTTCCCCTCTGCAGTCTCTGCCGTGTCTAGGCCAGTTAGGAACTTTTTGTTCCCTTCATGTCCCTTGGAGGAAGAAATGGGAGTTAGGCTGAATGGCGTGAGTGTGCGCAAGCTGGCCAGAACCATAGTTGCCACGGATCTGGAGAGCTGTTGATCACCTTGTCGCAGGTCACCGATGCCCAAGAGGGCATCTGGATTAGGGGGAGGAAATCTCTACATTGACCAGACGTGCAGCCCATTGCCATCCTAATGAAGAGCCGTGGTGTGTGAAAAGCCTTGTTGGAGCAAATGTGGATGCACAGCTCTGCTGGCGTTCGAAACCGTGGCATTGGGTCTCAGTCCATTATGGGTTTGCACTTGAGAAGCAGAGTGAATCCTTTTGTCTCCCCTCCCTCCCCCATTTGGTATGGTGTAAAGGCACACACATCACTTGGACATTGAAAAGTCCGTCTTGTGCTTATTTTAGTGCTGGTAGAAAATATAATCTGAGCATCTACCCCATAANATTTTGCCATGATTCTTAACCATTCTGGAATCTCACACTGTAGACCTCAGCAGTGGAACCTGTATNTATAGGTTCAATATCCCTCTTCAAGGAATGTGAAATGCCTTAAAATTGGAAATGTTCTGAGTCCCGAGCTGAGAGCAGGTGTGGGATATTCCAGTCCTGATCTCATGAGGCAGGTTAACAGTCAAAGCAGGATATTGAGAATCTTCTGAGAGCTTCTTTAAGCTCTATGTATAAGGTACATAGGAACTTCATTAAGACTTTGGGGGAGGATCTATCTTCACGATATCTCACAACATTCTGTAGAAGTGGACATTTGACAATAGGAAAAAATCTCAAGTGTGAAGCACCTCTCTTCTCAAACCCCTCTGATAAGGGAGTCTCTCAGGATGCTTCCTGAAGCATTTATAGAGTCCTGTTTGAAAGTCCAGGGGAACAGTCAATAGGACTTTTATCTCTCCAAGTCACATATCTGAAAGAGACACTTACCTTCACTGCCTGCTGCATCTAGTGAAGGAGAGAGAGACAGAGACAGAGAGAGGACACTCACGCCANAGAGCCACCCTGAGTGTGGTATCCACTTGGTAGCAAGCTGATGTTTGCCATGAGAAGATATGGGGACCAGCAACAATATTTCATAATTTTATAGTTGTCAGATGATTCCCGTTTTTCTTGGAGTACAGGAAGGGAGGAAGGATAGTGTGTATTTTATCTTTGGAAGAGAAAATTAAATTGGAATTATTTTCTAGAAACTTTGAAAAGTCCACTCAGTTCTTGTGGGAGAGAAGGCTCACTGTGACANTGCATCCCAAGTTACAGAAGAGCTGTNTATATATGTATATGTCCCCACACAGCTGTTTGATACTTGTAATTCTAGATTTCAGCTTAACATAAAATAATATGAAAACTTCTCTGGTTTACAAAGTGTAAAATCCTATACAAGCCAATGGAATCCTTGATTTCCTACCTCACTGTACACTCGGCTGTCTGTCATCAGTTTTTGTGTGTACATACGACAAATTTTTTGCTTTAAATGTAACTGTAAATGGTTGCTTTGGAAAGTTACTTAACATTTTATGATAAAACCCAGTTCTCGCCTCAATTTAAAGATGTGTTTTAAAGACATTTGATTTAAATTTCTCTCTACCTAAGAACAGTTTAGCATTAAGGGTTAATTTTAATGGTGTTTGGTAATTGGCCAAGTGTAATAGTTTTTTAAAATTTAGCATTACTTTTAACAGCCAGCATACAATACAAGTAACTACACTACCTCATACCTATGTGATTTTCAAGTTGTATTAGATGGACAGGAAAGATTTTACCTTTGTCTTTTGGCCATAAGCTGGGTAAGTTTTCTGTATATTGCATAGCATTACACATTTATGCCTATTTTAACGTGAACTTTTAAAGACATATTTTTTTTTCTAAGAAAATTTGTTTTAAGGCAATATTGTTTTGGGGGGCGGGTGCCGAAGACAAATGATAGGATGTGTGTACAAAGTATGCCTTTTCCTTCATGCAGAGTTTTGACTATGTTTTTAGCTTGTGTTTTGCATAGTCATACCATCATTGCTCCTTGTTGTATTATCCGGCCTTCTCAATGCCTGGTGATTTTTTTTTTTAAGTTATCATGTCTGACGCAATACAATAATGTCATCTTAAATTTTTGCCCCTTATTTGAATACTATAGCTACAAGCAAATAATTTGTTAATTTGTTATATTCAGAATAAATATGGATATAACATTGGTTGTCCACCTGCAGGCTTTATAACAATTTACTGTAGCTTGATGCTTAGCCAATTTTAAGTTAGGAATTCAACATATATGATACAGGGGATCGTGGAGATGGCGAGAGGACATTCAGCCACATTAACAACTTGGAAAATAAGAGAAGCAAATGGCGATGTTACAGTGAATTCTCAGGTGAACCCTTCAGTTACAAAAACATCTATTTTGAATTTGTAAATATTTTAACTTTTATTAAGGCATGTCGGACTAAACTATTCTTTGACACCTGTTGGGTAGAATGAAAATTTAAAGCCATAATGGTAGAAGATGGCATACTGATTGTAAAATAAACAGAAATAATAATATTGATTTTTTTGTATCTTTCATAATTTTTCTAACTGCAATAAAACCACTGAACTTATATATTCATGTCCTATTAAGCCCATGTTTCATTAGAAGTACACTTTATAATATTTAATTTACATTTTCTTCCTAATATGCTTGTCTAAATGTGTCAAAATATAAGTATTAGATGGTAGACTGACAGTTAAATAAAGTTCCTAATACTGCTCTTAATTGAATAGAGTTGTACATTCCATGTCTCACTGCTCATGTGAACTTACTGATGTTAATCCTTGGATCAGTTACTTCAAGTCAGCTTATGTGTTGGTAGGGGAGAATTTTTGATTAGTTGATTATCCTATGTCTGAAAAAAAGACCCCCAGTACTCTGGTATTAAACACAGATTTTAGTCTTTCATTTGATTTACTTAATTTCAGTCTGGGAATTAGGGGCATGTAAAGGTCTGAGGAGATTGGTTTGTTGGTAAAGTGCTTGCCGTCCGTGGACCTGAGTTTAATTCCTAGAACCCATATAAAAAATGTTAAGCATAGCCATGGGTGCTTGAACCATGGGTGCCCAATGAAGGCAGCATCGAGAGAGGCAGAGTGTAACAGATCCCTAGAGCTCTCTGACCCGCCAGCCCGGCCTACTGGGTGAGTCCCAGGCCAGTGAGAGACACGGTGGTATCTTGAGGAATGACATCCTAGGTTATCTATGAAGCACGCACGCACAGATTTCTCAAATTAGTTCTCAAANGTGTTGCTCCANCAAGGCCTTGAGATCTGAGCTTTGAGCAGCTGCCTGGTTTTGAGACCATCCAAGGGAATAAAAAGTTAGCCTGAGATAGGTAATTGACATTTGAACCTGTAACATTCCAACTTCTAATCGGTCAGTCTGCAGACACAGCTGCTTTCTGGGAATTCTCATTGGCTCCCTGGAAGAGGAAGCCACTTCCCCTACCAGGTTCCAGCTTCAGGCTGTCATGTTCTGGACTGTGGGTGGTTGGCAGATAAGTTGGTCCTTCAGAAGGCTCTGAAGTAGATCCAACAACACAATAGTAACTAAATGAACCCAGAAGTTCCTCATGTACTCCAAGCTGCAAAATCTCAGCTCTTCCGTTCTTAATTCCTTCCTCTTTCTTTGGCTCTTACATTAGTAGCGTGTCAGAGATTCTGCATTGGGAGCAAATGAATNCCGATGCAGGAGGATGCCCGTTAGAGAGATGCCTGTGAAAGACTGTACAGCCATTTTACTCTGCAGATGAACAAAAGTCTGTTCAGCTTTTAGTCGGGACAAGTTAAAATCCAGAGCTTAAAAATTTAAGTCTAGAAGAATTAAATAATTTGCCCACCTGAGTTCAGAGTTCAAAAACTTAAAGAAAAATAGTACCCCAGACTGCCCTGCCGGATATTTATTCACTCCTATCAGGACAGTTCATGCCTAGGATGGAGTAGAGGTACTTATAGAAGCCTTAGCTTTGCTGCCCTGTGAAAGCTCCTGGAGGGACCTGGAAACGGTTAAGGCTAAGGCTGGGTGTCTGGTGTGATCACTGGTTAGCTCAGTGGTTCTCANCTGTGACCCCTTAATACAGTTTCTCATGTTCTGGTGACCTCCAACCATAAAATTACTTTGTTGCTACTTCGTGAGTGTATTTTTGTTACCGTTGTGAATCATAATGTAAATACCTGTTTTTCAGTGGTTTTAGGTGACCTCTGTGAAAGGGTTGTTTGACCCCAAAGTGGTAATGACCCACTTGTTGAGAACCACTGATTTAGAGTATGAGGGGTTATACCATTATCACAGNCCTGGCCCCATAGCCATATTTATTTGAAGTAGGCTAATTCCCAAGCTGTCAGTCACTTATCCCAGACAGAGCTATAGTCTCTGAACTTAGTGCTGCCGATGTAATAAGAGGATTCAATGATATATGAAAAAAAAGTTCTGGTTTCTACTTTGAGAGATGCGTTTGTTCTGGAACTCACAATCTGTGCTCAGAATCTCTGTTGGGACTACCTAGATATAGCTTGGTTTTGACTGTAAGCATGCTGGGCGACAGACCCACCATTGTATGATGCCTAGATTTACACTTCCTGTTCCAACAGGACAGTTCTGGGGGCTAAGGGGGCCTGAGCAGACTCCCTCAGGGCTTGAAGCCCATTTCCCTAGCACAGATGTGATCAGGCCAGGGCCACTGGGATGGCCTAAGAAAGTGGCTGTCTGGGGATTGGCTGGTCTCTAAGGTTTAAACAGCACAAAGTCTACTGAAGAGAAGCCACTTGCAAGGCTGGAATCTCCACTGTTCACTCCTTGACTAATAGTATGAAATTTAGTGTGTCCCACTTGCCTGGAATTCTCTCTCAAAAGCTAGAGCCTTAAGAGTACTCTGCATTGGAACCCAGTTGCCTTGGAAACTGAATAATCAGTACATACCCTTCCCATTTATACTTTAAAGTCTTATACATAATTTCTCTTTCACTGAAGACTGCAGCTGCAGTATCTAAGCTCCTTACCCCCACACAAAGCTTGCTGCTAGGGTGTTGCTGGGCCTTGTACAGCTGCTGGAGCTGGAGGACTCCCACAAGCCCACTGCTCACATTTTTACTTTAGTCACACTGCACACTCATTTCAAAGGCCTCCTGAAGTCCATGGNGTTAGAGGTGGAGGGTTTCCGAAGGTAGTAAATTCCCCAAAGAAGAAAATGACCGGCAGAAGTCAAGGCAAGGCTGATAAAATGGCATTCCCTGTTGACCTTTCTTCCTGTAGGTAGATACACTGTCTTCCACAGAGTACTGAGCAGGCCAGGTGCTGCATTCTGCTAATATCACTTTTCCTGGCATAGCTGCTGTTAGTACCTGCACATTTACATGTTTTCAACACAGGAGGCACAGTGCTGTGATCATCTTGTGTGTATATTATTGTTAGCATTCACTTCAGACTCCAAGCATTGGGCCAAATATGATGGAATCCCTGAAGGACTCCTGTGAGTGATGACCATGTTTCTGCTGAGGTTCTAGTGGCTTTGGCTTAAAAGTCTCTAAATGGTTCTTTCTAAGGCCCAAGGAAGGGAGGAAGTGATTACCACAGGCAATTGAAGTGTTAATCTAATTAATCTTTATCAAGAAAAAGTCGGGAGTCAGATATCTGCATAAGAACCTGAAACATCAGAGAAGAAGCAGGGACCAGCCACTTCCTCTTCCATTCCTCTGTTCAAAGGGTCTGAGATCCCCTCTCTGCCCCGCCTTACTACTTCCTGTCTCCTCTCTGTCTATAGTCCTCCACACCTCTATGGTTANTTTAGGTCAGCTAGTGGCTAGCTCTACCCTCTGACTTCAAGCAAGCTTTATTTGTCAGAACACAATCAAAATATCACATAACAGGAAACCACATTTGCTGGCTAAAACCTTCCAGATTAAAAATGCTCACCTAGACCAACTTAATTACCAAAGCAATTCGTCATGCCTTCTCTGAGCCTGTGCAGCACACAATGGCTCACAGATCATAAACACATATGCTTCACTTTTCAAATTCTGTTCCTCAGACCTTATTTCTACAGTGCCTCTTAAATGTCTTTCATATTCTTGGTGTTAAAATTAGAGAAAGGAAAGGATGTTAGAAGGAAGACCAAATTGAACCTGATTGATGAGGAGGAGGTGTGGAGTGGCACACCCCAGAATTAGGCAAATAGACGTTCAATAGCAGTTGGTTTTTTTTTTTTTGGAAGGAAATAATTTCCTTACGTTCATTTTCATGGAGAGAAGTTTTCCTCTCATCAGCAAGCACAGCGTGGCCTATACTGCTTCTGGTGGGAGGAACATATTCCAAGGAGAAAAGTGACTGAGGAGAAGTGAGAGCTACTGGTTCTTCTCTGACTTATCAGTTATTCAAGGCACTCCACCTCTCCAGGGCNGGACTGAGGAATGAGGTTAAGGGAATCTTACCAGAAGACTGGGGGTGGGGGTGGGGGAGATGTGGGGAAAATTACATGGAGTCACAAATCTGGAAACTTTGAGAAGTTTGAGGGAAACAGCAGGGTACCCCAATAAAAGCCCCGAACTTGCCTTCTCACTTTTACAGTACTTCTAAAAGGGACATAGGTTCAGGTTGGAAATCAAAGTATTCGCTTCTGAGACGTTTCCTCCGTCTCCCTCATCTCTGTTATGTATGTTGCTCTTCGCGTTTAAATGAAAAGGTCAGAGAGGGTTTCAGAACCAANCAGAGTACATTCCTTCTTCATTTAAACATAGCCATCTTTTCTGCATTTACTGTTTTCAACTTCAAGTTTNCTTTTAATTGTCCTTAGAAAGTCAGCACTTTCCTGGATAGTTAATTTCCTTTCTGAACACTGGGACCCGAGCAATTTTCTAGTTGCTATCTCAATAGCAGGCTTCAGATATGATATTCACCGTGTGAAAGGAAATGCTGCTAGAATCTTGCTTTGTGATATAATCGTGCAGAAGGTTTCATTTGGCTTGATTTAAACAGTAGTTTTAAATGTTGGATACAGGCTTGCCCGTCAGTGCCTTTAACAAAGTTTTCTGAGGAAGGTCACTATTGTAAGACATGTTTTGGCCTTGTTTGAGCTTTTTATCTTGTGTTTACAAGTGCTGAGTACTTGAGGGGTATCTTTTCAGGGAGTGGTGGGAAGTTTAATCTGCCAAGACGTCTTCCACAGCTTTCCTCGAGAGCAGGATGTCTGCTCAGACTGCTCTGTTTCAGCTGCACAGAGGAGTCGCATGTGGGAGTGGAACTCCATGCGGAGCCTCGCATGGAGCTGAAGTTTTATAGGAACGAGGAGTGGAGCACGTAGCTGCTCTGATAAGGCGGAGAAGGCGGCCAGCCAAAGTACTTAGCAGATTGTGTTCATCAGAGNCGGGGAGGGCAGACAGCTGTGGCATGCCTGAAATAAAGTCAGGCTGAAGTATGCGCTTAAGAACTAAAGGAATGACACAGATTTAGGCAATGGCTCAGGCACAAATCCAAACCCTCATGAGAGGGACTGTGAGGAATAAAAGTGCATGGTTCTGGCCATAAGAGACACCAGGTTCTGGAGCCTGGGTTTGATGCTTGACAGCTGTACAGCTAAAAGAAAACACATTTCTCTCAGACATGGTTTCCTTAACNTGTTGTGCCTGTGGCAGGGCAGGTGATATTTCTGTGGCATGGGTGGATGTTATTACTATGCCTGACTTAGAGTCTCATAGTCACCCTGTCTGGGTGCCTGCTTCCATCAAACCCATTAAGCTTCTCAGTTGTCTTATTCTATGTTTAANATTGGTGGGGGCATGCCTCTCCAACACTTGCTTGAGTGCCATCAGATTAGGTAAGTGAAGAAGTTATTCTACGATTTGATTAGACTTGACTGAAAATGTGGGCGATACTGTGTTTACATGTCAGCAACACAGGTAGCTTCAAACAGAATGCTGTGTCAGGGAGTTTTCATAGTCTGTCCAACTCTTGCTGAGTTAGCTGTGTGCCAACACACTGGCACCTCCCCCTTTTCTTCTGTTCATNGCTTGGTTGTTTTTGNAGNACACAGTTCAACTTTCCTCAGGCTCTGCCCCTGACATTGGCTTCAGACCTTCACTCATAAATCCACCCAGGGTTCAGAGGTTGTGGCATTCCTTCCTTGGAGTGCCTGCCTAATCCAGAAGATAACTCAATTCATTCATACAGAAAAACTCTGTCATACCCCAGGAAAAGCCACCCACGCTTTGGGCTCTAAAGATACCTTAGAGCAGTGGTTCTCAAACTGTGGGGTGCGACCTCCTTATGGGTCACATCTCATATCCTGCATCTCAGATATTTACATTATGATTTGTAACAGAAGCAAAATTCCAGTTATGAAGTAGCAACGAAAACAGTTTTATGGTTGGGGGTCAGCACAACATGAGGAACTGTATTAAAAGGTCGCAGCACTGGGGAGGTTGAGAACCACTGCCTTAGAGAAAGAGACAAAATCTCTGCCTTTGCCTAGCTTATGTTGTAACTGAGATAGATGAACAACTAACAGACTCATAGACATGCAGTACTGGATGATAAAAGTGACATAGCAAGAATAAACATGTGNCTACTTTATATTAATGAAGATTGGGAGCATGATGTAAATGTTTAATGTCACTGGCTACATTTCAAGTGCTCACTGGGCTTTTTTTCCACAGTACACACTTAGCACACTGTCACTATTGTGGTAAGTTCTGTTGGCAACAGTCATTAGAATGTGTAGCAGTGATAAATTAAGGCAAATGTAATTGTTTATAGAGTAGGGGTGTGCTGGGGCTTTGCCACCTTAGAATTTCAGTGCAAGCCTCAAAACTTTGGATAACAGGAGACAAATGTCCCCACATACTAGAGATGTCAGCTGAGTGTGGTGCATGGTGTGTATGTGCACACCTCCTACAATCCAGTACCTGAGACATGAAGACAGGAGAACAGCCACAAGTTCCATGGCAGCCTGGACTACATACAGATAGCTTTGGTTACCGAGTGAGACCTTATCCTAAAACAAAACAGAGAGAGAGAAAGG
>LZPO01027579.1:142453-153240 GCA_001675575.1 Neotoma lepida
GAGAGAGAGAGAGAGAGAGAGAGAGAGAGAATCAACAATGACAAATGCAGGACTTGAAACTAGTACTAAAATTCTTCATTTGGCCAGGTTATTTCTGGTTCTAAGCCTATACAGGACCCTGTGATTCATCAAGAACCCAGATTCTTTTAGTGGGTTCCTAAGAGTAGAGAGTACTGTGGAGTAATATCAAATAGAGATACCTCCACGGAGCCCCTTAGGGAGATGGGCTTGTCTCGGGGCAGGGGAGTCTGATGTCTTACTCTTTTGTTAGACTTGTGTGAGCTACTTGAACTTGAGTGAACTTTCTGCCCTTTGAGTGGTCCTTGGGTGAGGCTGATACATGATTCTTCTCTCTCTCTCTCTCTCTCTCTGTGTGTGTGTGTGTGTGTGTGTGTGTGTATGTGTGTGTGTGTTTATAAGCATGGTGTGTATGTGCACATGAAAGTATGGTGTGTTCATCTGTGTGCATGTGCGTGCTAGCTTGTGTGTGTTGTGTACATGTACACATGCTCAGGCATGTATAAACCAGAGGAGGACATAGTGTATCTTCCTCTGTTGTGTGGAAGCCAAGGGGGGATGTAGGGTGTCTTCCTCCATGACTCTTCATTATTCCTTTGAGACAGGATCTCTTGCTGAACTGGAAATGGGGTTTCAGATTGGATGTCTGGCAAATGAGCTTTCAGAATCTGCCTGTTTCTACCCTTCCTCCTCCTACGGGCATGCATAGTTATGCCTGTTTTTTTTTATGTGAATGCTCGGGATTTGAACTCAGATCCTAATGCTTGCAGAGCAAGCACTCTTACCTGCTGAACCATCCCTCTAGTTCCTCTGGTATGTAATTTGGNAAGTAGGTCTTTACCATGCCAGAAATCCTGCGTCTCCTTGAAGAAATGTGATTGTCAGAGAGGCTGGCAGAGCTGCCCATGAGAACAGGTGGAAGAGAGAGAGGTGGAGAAGCAGCTACCTTGTGACGCATAGCACTCTGGAGGTGCCCACATAGGGGTGAACTGTAAGTATGCCTCAGGGGTCAGCTAGTCTAAAGCCATATAAAGCACCTGCTTTCATGACAAGGGACAAAGTCTGTGTTTGTACAGGGAAGAGCCTGGGTGGAGTGGCCATTGCCCGATGTCGGTTATAAGATGCCTCTCCATGCNGNGGCAGAGGGTGTCATTTGATGGCTTGCCTGAATTAGGGATCAACAGCCNAAAAAAACTGTGAGACCANTGAAGGGGGACTGTGGTGCTGGGATAGAGAGAAATGACCACGTGCCGTCCCTGGGGGCGATCCCAGGGTCCTGAGACCAAGCAGAAGTGAACGATACTCACAAAGTGAGACAAACAGAGGTGTGGGATGTGTTGCTGGGCTCCAGCTATCTGCTGTAGTTCATGAGTTTTCAAAGGCAGCTGGAATGCTGAGTTTCCATGGGACACGGTCCAATTTCCCAAACTAGCGTATATTTTAAACATTCTGTTTTGTGTTTTTAACTAATTGAAAAGACAACTCTCCTTACCCTCTTATTAAAATCTGCTGCTGGAGTTTTGAGACTTGCCAAAGCCATACCCCCAGAAGAGGCAGGAAGGGACTGTCTANAAAGACATGACCTCATTGTGTCTTCTGCATTTGGTTGCTCTTACCCACCAGGTATGTAGCATACGCAAAAGCTGTTTTCAGCGTCCATGTGTACTGTTAGCCTGAGGCCNCTGCTGGTTAAGTCGCATTTCNTCTCCTTCTGCCTGATCTTTCTCACATGAAGCTGCTCCTTTCTTTCCCTCCTTGACTCTCTTCTTCCCTGGCCTCTGGCCTCTCTTTTTCAGTTCTTGCAGTACTATGGATGGAACCCTGGGCTTTGCTTGCTAAGCAAACACTCTCCTGAACTTTATCCCCAGGCTTCTTTCTAGTTTTTATTTTGAGATAGCGTCTCACTAAGTGGACTGGATTGGCCTTGAACTCACTCTGTAGCTTAGGCAGGCTGCGAATTTGTGATCCTCCTGCCTCGGCATCCTAAGTAGCTGGAATTGTAGGCTGTACCTCCAGGCTGAGCATGAAGCAGGCCTCTTAAACTCAGAAAATCCTTCCCATTTTCTTTATCACATGCAGGGATAGTCTAGATNGTTTTCCCTGCTACGGGGTCGCATGTAGCACAGGCTGGGCTTCAACTCCTGGTCTTCTTGCCTGAACTTCACCAGCTTGAGGTTTTAGATTCTTGAGAGGCAATGGTGCCATTCCCTCCCCCATAACCTGGGTATCTCAGTGCTGCTTTGATCCGTAGGATGCAATTCTGTGGAAGTGAGGGCACAGAAGGTTATTTGTGCTTTTGTTTGGCTCCAGAATAGTTGTTCTTGGAACTTTGAGTCATGATGAGCAAGCAGGGATGTTCTGAGGTCATCATGCTATGAGGAAGCCATGTGCAAAGGCCATGTGTATGTACCCCACCCACTGACAATGCCAGCTGAGCCTGGCTTCCAACTCAGAGCCTCATGTTTGAGTGAAAGCCTCCAGATAATTTTAACCCCAGTCACCATACCATGTTAGTCTTCCCAGGTGAAGCTTCAGGTACACAGGATAGAGACCAATCACGTAGGTTAGAGTCCACGAGCATGAACGAGTTAACCTTGTTGTTATAGGGCCATGTTTTAGGAGTGATTTGATGCGTAGTAGTTGTCTGAGGTGTTAGGACATCTAAACTTTGGACTCCAGTTACCTTTTCTATCTTTCTGCTTAGATGTGTAATAATCCCATCACTTAACCAAGACGGANTGTTTTGAATGGTTTCCTGATGTAAATCCTGCATTTCTTTGAGTCATTTCCATTTTAGCAAATTACACTACCATTCATTCATTCCTTTNCTGACTGACTCACAGCCTTGGAGTCATCTCTCACATCACTTCCTCTCTCATCTCCAAAATACCAGCAGTGCCTGTTGGTTCTACCACAGAACTGCTTTCATCTGCCTAAGTGCTCCTTATATGATGTCAAGATTCCCCTCTGAGCCGTTTCCATCTCCCCACTGAGCCCGGAGGACTTTCCAATTGGACTTTCCGCTTCCTGCCACATTCTGATTCACATAAGGCACTTCTGGGGAGTGAGGGAGCAGTGAAAGCAGGAAGCTGAGATTGACCTTCAAGTTTAGTAGGACAGAGGAGGGATGCAAGTAAATGGAATTCAAAAAGATGAGCACAAAGTTGGGACTGGCTTTCAGAGCCTAGGCAAAGGCATATGCAGATGCCAAGAGAGGCAAGATGGTTTCACCAAGCATGGGGGGGGGGCAAGATGTTTGTTGTGGTTGTATGCTGTGCTATGTATGTTGGATCGAGAGGAGGTCTGCATGGCTTCAGAATAGAGGAGTGGGATGCATGAACCGAGGAAGGGGCACCACTCTTGAATCTTCTTAGGTATTGTATAGATTCTGGAATCTCTTTCATCCTACGGGGAGACCTTTGAAGTGTGTGATATGACCAGCTTTGAGTTTCTGAGCATTTATTTGGCTATTTAGAGGGCAGTGGCTTGTACAATGAGTGAGTGGAATTGGGGAGACCCATGAGAGGCTTTGGCTAGGGTCAAACCNAAGCTGTGGTAGGCTGACGTAGAGATGTGCTTGCAAAGGCGGCTAGATTCATGAAATGTAGGAAGTGACAGATCTGAGGTATGGAGAAAAGCTGGCTGAAAAAAAAATCATAGAGGAGTCAATGGGCAAGAATCATATTTGTTTCTTGACTAACAGAGTGGAGGATGTTCCTAGTGAGGGAGAGACTGTCATGGTGACTCACAAGGGCAAAGGTTTCAAGGAACTCTCAGAACCTAGTGATGAGCATACAGCTATTGAGGTATGGTTTTAGGGAGTTGATGGGATGGACTCAGCTGCAGGATCCCAGGAGAAAGCAAGTGAAATATGGACAGGATGATCTATGTATGTAGTAATTAGCTGAAATTCCAACCAAATTCTTTCCGTAGGGCTGATTTGGATATCCATGTGTCCAAGTTGCCGCAAAACTATTACGTGAGAGAAACTGTGTGGTTATGTGCATGTCTACCATTCTAACCACCCTTTGGAGAGTTTTTGCTTGGGACTCCAAGATTTCTGTCACACACTGCAGTTCTTTTGTTTGAAGGGTCAACATGTTTAAGTCATAGCTAATAAATAACACAGTGGCCCTTTTGTGAGCTCTCTGTGCCCCCTTTATGTGGCTGCATGAGGCAAACTGCTTTGCAGTGGGAGGAAAGAGTCCAGAAGCATGAAGAGTGAAAAATTTGCAGCGCTGCTCACTGGGACCACTAACTAGTTGACGATGTAGCCTCCTTTGTCCTTTTGCTTAGCAGTACAAAGATTTGAAGGTTATGCCTAACTACATGGAATGTTGAAGAACAATGTGTTTTAATGTTCTTTATGGTTTTAATTATATTCTCCAAATCCTCATGACTAGTTTGTTTTTATTTTTTTGTGCTGGGGATTGGACCCACGCCTTGTGCATAATAGGAGAGTCCCTGACCACTGAGCTACATCCCTAGCCCTTCTTCTTTTCTTTTTCTTTTGAGAAGGTACATTGCTCAGACTGGCTTTGAACTCACCTTGTAGCCCATCCAGGCATTAAACGTACAATCCTCCTGCCTCCAACTCCTAAGTGTTAGGATTATGGACCCATCACACCAGACTTAGCTTCCTCTTTGCTGTCTTTTTTTTTAAGTAAGCATACAAAGTGATGTTTCCTCATGGCATTTTACTACATAAATATAATCATATAGTTTTCTTTTACAACTCCATTCTCCAATATACTCATTCTTGCTTGTCTCCTTTCTCCCTACAAACAGTCTGCTTCCATGTCACATTTATTCCAATATCTTCTCGCCACCTCCTTGAGATCTCTTTCTCCCCATGCATAGTCCTTGTGGGAGCCCACAAAAGTTTCCTAGTGAGAGCTGAGCTTGCTTTACACAGCAGAGCTGCATTAGAGGATTGCTTGACCACATGCATGGTCACCAGGTGTCTTGGATGGTCTGCACTTGGCTGTGCTGGGGGGAGATCTTTTGCTCCATCCCTTTGCATTCCTTTAAAAGCTCTTTGGTAGAGACAGAAGGGGCTGGTGGGTTTTGACCCAGGCCCTCCCGAGCTATCCTATGTTTCTAACTGTCTCTCTCCTCTATACCTCTATCTACATACTTCTTACTTCTCCCTCCTCAAGAGTACCCTGGGGGAAAAAGAGGGAGCTGATCTCCCTCAAGCTCTCTTTATACTTTCATAACACTCATATGCACCCCTACACACACTTGCACACACACATGCAAATACACTCTGTTGCTCGAATCCTAAATGGTCTTATAATAAAAACTCGAAGCCAGATATCAGGGTGAAAGCTGAAAGATCAGAGAAGCAGAGCAAGCCACAGCCACCACCTCTTACCTCACCAACTCCTCAGGCTGACAGAGCCTCTGCAAGAGAGCGAACTCCTGTCTCCTCCTGCTTTATATTCCTTTCTCTGCCCAGCCATATCACTTCCTGTCTCAACCTTCCTAGTGCTGGGATTAAAGGTGTTGGATCCCAAGTGCTGGGATTAAAGGTGTGTGCCANCACTGCCTGGCTGTTTCTCTTTTAGACTGGATTAATCTCATGTAGCCCAGTGTGGCCTTGAATTCACAGAAATCCAGATGGATCTGCCTCTGCCTCCTGAGTACTAGGATTTAAGGTGTGTGTCACCACTNCTTGACCTCTGTGGCTAACTTTGTGGCTGGCTCTGTCCTCTGATCTTCAGGCAAGCTTTATTTCTTATATTACAAATATATCACCACAACACACACTCCCCTACACACATGCACAACACACACACTCACTCACAAGTGCATGCACGTGCACACACACACAATTTAAATCTAGATTCTGCATATAAGAGGAAACACNTGGGATTTGTCTTTCTGTATCTCGCATATTGCACATAACAATGATTTCCAGTTCTACCCATTCTCTTGCCAATATCATGATTGCATTTTTCCTTGCAGTTGAATACAATTCCATTGTATATAAGTCCACATTTTCTTTATCCATTCATCAGCTGGTGGAATCTGGTTGCATTTCCTAGCTATTGTGAAGACTACAGCAGTAATCATGGATGTGCAAGCATCTTTGAGATACATTGACTTAGAGTCCTTTAGGTAAGTTCCCAGGAGTGGTATAGCTGGTCAGTAGTATTGCCACTGAGTTTTTTGAGGGGACTCCACATTGACTTCCTCAATTTACACTCCCACCAGTGGTAAGGAAGAGTCACTCTTTCTCCACATAATCACTGGTATTTGTTGTCATTTGTTTTNTTGATGATGATAGCAATTCTTAATGAATATCAGAACGGTTTGAATATGCCTGTTCCTGATGACTAATGATGATATATGTTCTTTTTTTCAGTTTTTAAAGTATTTATTGTCTGTTTGTATTTCTTCTTTGGAGAACTTTCTATTTAGTTCATTAGCTCATTGATTGATTGGCTGGGGTTTTGTATGTTAACTCTTTGTAGCTCTCTTCCTCTCTCTGTCTATATTCAGGTGAGTGTGTGACTATGCATGTGTATGAATATGTGAGGAGGCTTGAATGTATTCATGTGATGATGGAGGCCGGAAGTTGACACTGAGTGTCTTCCTCAGTTGGTCTCCACATTGTTTTTTGAGGAAGTCTCACTGGACCTGGAGCCTATNGATTTGGCTAGAGTGGCTGGCCAGCAAGCTATGGGGATCCTCCTGTCTTTTCCTCCCGGTGCTAGAACTACAAGATGCTGCAGTAGCTTGTTTTTATGTGGGTGCTGGGGATCTGAACTCAGGTCTTTGGGCTTACATGGAGAGCACTAACTGACTAAGCCATTGTCCACATCCTTATAGTTCTGTATACATCTTAGATATGAATACCTTGTCGAGTGTATATTTGAAAAGAAAATTCCATCTGTGGGTTGTTCCTAATTCCAGTGATCATTCCCCTTCCCCTTCATGTAGAGCTTTTCAGATTCAGTTAATCCCATTTATCAATTCTAGTAGAAGCCTGGAAGACAGTAGTATGGAGAGTAAGGAGAAAGTAGAGGCCAGGCTCATGAGGTTTCAAAAGGCAAGGAGAACTCTGTTAATAATGGTACTGGAGGCCATTTGTGTGATATTTTGATGTGTTCTGTCCATGTCCTGAGAACCTGCCTGAGGCTAAATTTAAAGTACTGGAGAGATTTCTTTGGCAGAGAAAATTCCAGAACCTCATGCCTCTGGCACTGTTTCAGGAGGCTATGGGACCTACAGGAGATGGAGCCTTGCTGGGGGGAGTACATCACTGGGGGTGGGGTGGGAGGTACCTTCACTCCACTTCCTCTTCTCTCTCTGCTTCTGGTATGCATAAAAAGTGTAACCACCCTGCTTCCTTTTCCTGCTGGAATGCCATGCCATCCCTGCCATAATAGACTCTAACCCTCTGGAACAGTAACNTTTCCAAAGCATTTCCAAAAAGCAACCCTTTCTTCTCTGGTTGCTTTGGTCATGATTTTTTATCACAGCCACATAAAACGTGAACAATACAACTACCATAACCCTTGACCTAGTAATCATAATCCTTGGAGTTGTATATTGAAGAGTAATCAGTAAAATGCCTTTCTTGGTAGAAAATGCTTTCATTATAGCATCATTTTTCATAGCAAATGGCCATGAATAAACTTTTAGCATTTCACTATACATCTACTTAGTGTGACGGTTTATTGAGGGCTCCTCTTGTACTGGACACTGTACTCAACTCTTACTTGGCTTTTCACTTAATCTTCACAGTAGCATCAAAAGTCAATGCCCCTCTTGAAGAGTCTTGTGCAGCCAATAAAATGTTATGACAAACACAAAATAGCATTAAAATGCTCATAAGTGAGCATGATAAATGCTAAATATAAAAGCCAGATGTTTATGGATCCAGGGTGGCTTATAACCAGGTACATTCAAAGCTATCTATGAATAAAAATGTTGAAGTGAAATCCACAAGTGAAGTGATTTGTTAATATTTGTTCTGAGTGCTTGTGATTCTTGAGACGTCAAGATAAAAGTATCTATGTAGTTTAAAAAAAATTAGAAAAGTCTATAGGTACTACATCTGCCTGTATCTAAAATTTCTCTAAACTAAGATACGTTGACAGTGGCCTCCAAGGCTGTGGGCTTCCTCCCTGCCTCTCAAGCCNGTGCTCCTAGGGACTCCAGGCTCTTCCAGCGCTCTGGGTATCATCTCTGTACGGGACATTGGCCAGTGGCCTTTGGCTTTCCCTGCAGATTCAATTCACTTGTTGCCTTCCAGGTGACTTCCACACATTGTCACTTTCTCAGTAAAGCTTTCCTGACTAATTAGGACTCCATCCTGCATCCATTATGCTATCCTGACTCCAGCCCCATACACTTCTTTATGTACTCTTTCCGTGACACCTGCCACTATTCTGCATGCTATAGAATNGGTGTTTTAGTTTGTACAGTTCACAGTCTGTGTATTATCTCATTCCAGTAAAATATAATCATCTCAGAGGCAAGAGAATGGTTTCATCCATGTTACATCTCATGTTACATTTAGGATTCCAGGAACTCAAGAAAGTCTCAAAAAAAATGCGGTTAATGTTTGTCTTGGGTAGGGTTTCTATTGCTGTAATGAAACACCATGGCCAAAAGTAACTTGGGGAGGAAAGGTGTATTTGGCTTACATGTCTACACCTTAATCCATCTTTGAAGGAAATCAGGACAGGAACTCAAACAGGCGGGAACCTGGAGGCAGGAGCTGATGTAGAGGCCATGGAGGGGTGCCACTTACTGCCTTGCTCCCCATGGCTTGCTCAGCCTGATTTCTTATAGAACACATGACCACCAGCCCAGGGATGGAACTACCCATGATGGGCTGGATGCTCCCTCATCAATCACTAAGAAAATACCCTACAGTGGATTTTATAGAGGCATTTCTCCTCTCTGATGAGTCTAGCTTGTGTCAAGTTGACAGAAAACTAGGCAGCACAATGTTGCTGGTAGTGGCATCCTAGAATAGGAAAAACACTAAAGAAAGTGAGAAAAATCCCTGGCATGAATTCACAGAAAACACAAGCAGGGATTTACTTGGAAAAGAACTCAAGCAGATCTTGTACCATCCGAGGTATCAGTATTATGGTCCTTTTGCACCTGTCCCAACTGGGCATTGGGCTAAGACTTTGCAGCTGTAATACAATATTGCTTCGTTTCATTTCACTTGTAATCAGTGTCTTACACTGATTTTAACGTGGCAGAAGGACCATAGTTGTGAACCTGGGATTGTATTTTTTATTTTATTTTTTGTTCTCATCTTCATCGGCAATAGCATCCTGTACNGTATCNCTGTTGATAGCTGTGGCTCCCAGAACAGAAGGTGCGGCACAGCGTCTTTTCCTTTATGACTATAGGTGGCAGCACATCCCTACCTACGATTGTCTACAGAGGTTGGGTTGCTAAGTCAGAGCTGTTGGTCAGGGGAAAGCAGCTAATGAGCAATCAGTCCAAGCTGAATGGCAAATTGATGTCTTCATTAAGGGAACAAACCAGCTTCCTTTATAAACAAGGTCAGGGTATTTATAACTCCGTGGATTTATTAAATTAAAGCCTAGTCACACTTATGTAGTTTCACTGTGGAACTGGTGATTTATCTGCAGGGAACATACGCAAAATTGTCCTCTTCAGGACTGGTACTCTTCTTAGAAAATTAGTAATAAAAGTTGCTTTCCAAATGTTGCCTCAGTTTTTCCACACAAAGTAAGTGAAAGTGATTATTGTAAACAGAAGCTACTCTTTCAAGATGATATTGGGCCCTGTTCTAAGCTGAAGTAAGATCTTATCCATTAAATATGATTGGCACGTAGGTAGAGGACACTTTGCTCTGTTAAGAGTATACAGGTACAAAGTTTGAGATTTACTATATCCGTATGCCACCTTCTAGGTGACCTGAATAGTTAATTTCACCATTGTCAGGGAACAATGCAGAAAGCCCAGATTGAAATGAACAGGTGTCAAGGGCTCAGTGAAAGTATGATTCTCAACAAGTTTTGTCCAGCAGAAATGTCAAGTGAGCCCCAAGTATTAGCTGCATGTTGTTATGGCTTGAATTTTCAAAACCCTAAAGGCCACTAGGCCTCGGGGAGTGACTGGGAGATACTGGAAACTTTAAAAGATATATATTTGTAAAAATATAAATGTAAATACTTATATTTTTTAAGAGATCAGAGGACAGCCTCCAGCATCAGTCCTCACCTTCTACCTTGTTTGAGACAGGCTCTTTTGTTGTGCCCTGAGTATTCCAGGTTCGCTGGACTGGAANCCTCTGGGGATTCTCCTGTCTCCACTTCCCAGCTTCCTGTGGGTACACTGGGGTTAAAGATGCATGCATTACTCCGTCCAGCTTTTCTGTGGGTTCTGAGGATTCAGACTTGGGTGCTTGTGTGGTTCTTTATCTGTTGACCCATCTCCTCAGCACAAAGATTTTTCTTTCTCTTCAAAACAAAACAAAACTGATTTTATTATTTTATGTATGGGGGTACATACATACGTATGTATGTGTACCACATATGTGCAATGACCCATGAGGCCAGAAGGGGTCATCATTTCCCCTAGGACTAGAATTACGGATGGATGTGAGCTATGTGGTGCTGGGAAATGAACCTGGGTCCTCTGGAAGATCAGCCAGTGCTCTTAACCACTGAGCCGTCTTTCCAGGACCCAATTCCAAGCTCTTTTTTATAACAAACTGATTCTCTCAGGTATTTATGGTAGTAATGGAAAACTTTCTGGTAGAGTGG
>LZPO01027580.1:25548-41242 GCA_001675575.1 Neotoma lepida
TGAAACAGGGTTTCTTTGTATAACAGCCCTGGCTGTCCTAGAACTCACTCTGCAGACCAGGCTGACCTCAAACTCACAGAGATCCTCCTGCCTCTGCCTTCCTTGGCAAATTCTTAAGGATCCTCCTCAATATCTTCTTCTCCCACAAGGGTTGAGTGTCCTCATGGCAATGGTGAGGCTTATTGAATGCCAATCAACCAGCCCTTAGCTTTCTACTTTTCACTATTTTCTAAAAACAATAACATTATGAAGGTTTTTTTCAGGGATCCATAGTTTCCTTTTCATGTGAACAGGCCACTCTTCTTCCTATATTAGCAACTGCTTTTTAAAGCTCTTGTGTCCTATTAAAATAACAATATCAAATTATGTAAATGTGCTAATTGCTTTATTGAAATTAATACCCTTATTTAGCAAGTTAAACCTTGCAAAATGGCCATTTTTATTAAAAATTACGGAAGTGTGCTGGCTGTTTAAAGGCTAATGTAATTGGGTGAACTCAGCAACTGGGAAGTGTCAATTAATGGGAGATTGTTAAATAATATTGTTTAAACAATCCATTTTCTCTCAGAGTTTGGAAAATGGTCCTGGTAAAGTAATAATGACTGTCTGAGGCCTGAGGGAAGGTTTGTAAGTATTTTGTTCTGCCCTGGTTTTGAATATGTTGCATTTTGTTTTTTGGTTTGTCAGAACTAGGTTTCGTTTGGTAATAAAAATTAAAATTTAGCAGTTTATAGGCAATCAGACCCAGAATGCTCCTCTCCTCTCCTCTCCTTCGTGAGAGTCAGAGTCTAGGTGGCAATAAACAGTCATGTGCCTCTCCAATGCAATACTGGGTATACTGGTTAGAATATTTGAAGGCATCTAATTCCTTTCCCTTTTGGAGAGTTTCTGTTTTCTTAGAGATAGATTTGAGATTAAAAGAGCTTTGTGTATTTGCCATTAGTAGTAGGAATGACTGCATTCCATAAGGAAGATATATGTATCTCTTGTGTCTTAATTTCCTTTAGCATAACCTCAGGAATAACGTTCAACATAAAACCACCTTAAAATCCATCTCATCACAATAGCTTTCAACTGGAAGGGCAAGTTCCTCTTTCTTAGGATGGCAACGTTCTCATTGGAGCATGCTGCAGAAACCTATTTATGATAATATCTTGTGGTTTCCAAATAGTTGTAGGGAAGGGAATTTTTGGTCACTTATGCAATTTACAGAATCGAGGTCAAGGGAGGATGTTGGGATAGTTCTGACTGAAGCCGTGAAGACAGAGGCATGAGTAATACTCCAGATCTCTAAGCTCATTTCCTGTCTCAGTGGTTGTGAGTCACGGGCTTTGAAAATCTGAAGTGGGCCTCAAGTTTCAGAGTCTTGCTGTAAACATCAGTTCATGGGGCCATGCAATATCGGAGAGTAATCATGGTAGGTGTGGATCGTGTATAATTACTAGGGCTTTCTGTGAAGACTAGATGGTAAAGCTCTCCATTGTTGTGTGGCACNCCACAGCTTTCCACTCACTCTCTAGCTTTACTCCTCTGTCATGCTGGAAGGAAGCCATTGGAGGGTTGAATCTATTTCAGTATTCTTAGCTGGCAATGGGAATGTGCTGGCTTTGTTCCATGGACTTCTCATGGCTAATTAAAAAAAAAAGTATTGACTTTATCAATCCATTTATTTGTGAACAAAAGCTGACATTTGTATGGTACAAAATGAAAATTAGTGACATAAACTGTGGAACTCATTTTTTCCCTAGAGGAATGTACCAAACTAAAAGTTGCATTTATTCTTTCTGCTACTCATCTTGTCCAGGGGATTGGCCATAGCAGTACCCTTCTGTAACCTAACCATTCCAGAATGATGTTCCTTGTGGCAAAATTACTTAATTGTAAAATATTCCTAATTTCACTGTGATTTCTTGGTGTATTTGGAAATCCTCTTTTAGACAAGATCTCATTATTCCAAGCTAGCCTTAAACTAGCTAAGTATCCAAGATTGACCACGAGCTTCCAGCCTGTCTGCCCCTCCCTTCATACTCCAAAGCATAATAATTATAGACCTTAGCACAATGTCCAGCTGATACAGTGCTAGGAGGGGCACCCAGAATTTCATGCACGTGAGGCAAGGACTATATATCCCCAGTCCTAGGAATTCTTTCAATAGAAACATACTCCTATTTTCCACGAGCAAGGGTGTGGTGATTTAATTGAGAAATGGCCTCATATCATAGGTTTGAGTGTTTGAATAGTTGGTCCCCAGTCGGTGGGATTGTTTGGGGAAGTGTTGAGGGAGGAAGTCCATCACTGGGGGTGGACTTTGAGAAGGTAGCCATTTCCAGTTTGCTCTCTCTACTTCTGCTTGATGTTTGCCTTTGAAGATGTGACCTCTCAGCTTCCTGCTCCAGTTGGCCTTCCTCACCATTATGGATTCTCTTCTGAGACTGTAAACCAAAATAAACAAAAGTTGCTTTTGGCCATGGTGCTGTATCACAGCAACAGAAAAGTAGCCAGTCTACTGGGGAATACATGACTAACAGCCTTAAAAGATCCCGACAGTCTATTGCTTTGAATACTAAATAGCACATAAAGTCTAAAATGAATTTTTACCCTGTAGATACCTTTTGCCCAATTCTGAAAGAAAGAGTTCGATTTTCAGTTGTATTAATAGGGTTTTGAGCAAAATGAAAAAAAAAAGTCTGTCCACTGCTATAGAGGGAGCTTCATACATTGCATGGAGCTTAACTTTGCTGGCCCCCACTGAGTGATATGGCCTAGTCTGAGCTCTGCAAACATCTTTTATCAAGTACATGATAGAGCACATGATTGTTTGTGATCTACACCAGGTCACACTTTAGCCTTCACTTTACACCTAACTTTCTAAGGTTGAACCAGGTCAGGCTCAGGTGACACCCAGGCCGTCTGGAAGGAGGTCCTGATAGAGCTTTCATGCATCCGCATGCTAGCCGAAAGCGTACTTTATCACTTGAAAGCACGTTGTTTTGTCTCTGCCTTTGCAGAATATGTTGAGCATAATTGAATCTCTCTTCATGGCCTCTGGGTGGTCGCTAAAGCATCAATTTCTTAGAGGATTTTTGAGATATTTAAGGCTATTTGCTTGCCTCCTAAATGGTCCCAGACTACTGCGTTTGATGAGTTTTTATATCTTTTTTTAATAGTATTTCTCTCTCAGTTGTTGCTCTCATGCTGTTACCTTGTCACAATGCCTGGTGAATGGTAGGTACTCATTAAATATTTGTTAAATGAATAAATGATCATCACTTTTCACTTGGAATACAGCATCTCTGGCAATAAGCATTTCCCCTGTCTGTTTCCAGATGCCCACTTCTAATTTTTTAGGCTTTGCAGAATGGAGAGCCATACACAATAATATCAAGATTGTGTGCTATATGAATGAGGACCTCATTGCCCCCCAGGGACTAAGAAGCCAGCATTGGTTTTTATAATGCTGATCTCTGTCGCATCTGTCTTGACTACTAAGAAGTTGATTTAGAACTTGTTTCATTCTTTGAAACAAACTGGGCTTTCAGTCCACGCCTTTGTGATGTAGTTGAATTCAAAATAAGTAAAGTATTTTCACATTTAGTTTTCCTTCAAATGGTCATTAAAACACCTAGAAGGACTGCCGGAAGCCTGCTACATACAAATCGCTAAGCCATTACTGTGTTCCTGCTTCCTTTAATTAGATTTCTTTTAGATTTTTTTAAAGCTGTCCAGGGAGAAATGTGTCCCCAGTGAACATAATGTCCATTATGTAAAATCTAAGTGCATCTGAGTGTTCAGAAAGTATAAATTTACACTCAGGGCCCTGTTTAGGCAACATGATAAGATTTAAGATCAATTATGGGGGNTTGGGGGAGAACCACTGTTTTCTTGAAAACATAAAGATGATCAGAGTATGTTTATTTTTGTTTGGGGTTTTATTATTATTATTCTTTTCTTCTTACTGCCTGATGGTTGATGGGTTGTCTTCCTGATTTTCAATTGTGTTTTCAGTTGCTGGTCAGGGGATGCTCCTGCCCCTTCCTTGTGTCCTAGCTCGAAGTGTTAGGAGGACAAGGGAATTTCTCATTAGTGACATGTAGTGACACTTCACTTTATTGTGCACCGACGATTTTCTGACAGAGATAGATGACATGGTTGGACTTTCCAAGAAAATGTTGTTTGTCTTTGAATGGGGAAGCTAGGGCCCAATTGTTCCAATTTACAAACAGGCCAGGGATGTGCCACACATCACAAACCAACACGGAAGCTGCAGCTTCCAGAAGGGAGAGATTGCCTTGTTGGTTTTTGTTGTTGTTGTTGTGTTTGTTTGTTTGTTTGTTTGTTTGTTTGGATGGATGGATAAGGTTAATATTTTACATAATGGACACATTAACAATATCATGTTTTCACTTTTTAAAGTAGGGGCATGCTATTAGTTTATAGCAAAAAAAAAAAAAAAAAAAAAAAAACTCTACATTAGTTTGAATTTTGGGACACGGGATTTTTATTTTTTGCACCAGGCATAATTTTGGACAGTGGAAAGGGCAAAATGATTTCTTCCATTTTCTCAAACTCCAGCAGTTGCTCAATTGGCTTGCTGGTGTCCAGGACAAGGACACATTCCCATCAGGGGTGTGTGTGTGTGTGTGTGTGTGTGTGTGTGTGTGTGTGTGTTCATTTCTTGTTCCCACCCCCACCCCTCAGCCCCCATCTCTTCAACATTTGGATCACAATAATTCTTGCTGCTAATTCCCAGTTCTTGCCTGAGGATCCAGGACAGGAACGCACAGTGGGAGCTGAGCCCTAAGGGTTGATTCTGTCCTTCAAGCTACATGGTCCTGTTGTCTGAGCTGGGCCATCCAGAGCCTCTGAGGACTATTCATTAGAACTAGGAGATGAGGCAGCTCAGATTGTGAGTCACTGTGGCACCAAGATGTGAGAACAGAAACCGCTGCAGGCATTTTAGCTGCTGTTAGCCAAGATGCACTGAAGATAACATGAACCCAAAAAGGGACACTTTAGAGATTGTCAGGGAAAAACACCACTCAGTGCCATTGCCCTACCTTAGCCCATAAGATTGTCCAGGTTCTGGTTTTTCGGGTGTGATAAGGCCATAAATAATCCTTTCTTACTCATTCTTGTTGGGTTTTTGCATCACTTTCAATCAAAAGATACTCAAGAAGCCATGTTTTATTCAGTCATACTATGGTATGAGAAAGCGTCAAGTGAATCTAGTTCTGGCAGAATCTCCAGTTGGTGCTGTGCTGGGGAATGACTCTGAGAGCATGAATGGGGACTGAAGTGCAGCATGCAGTGATTTGACTTCTGCATAGTAGATAGTCTCATTGTGCCAATTTCAATAAACCAATGGGACACTGGATCTGGGAAGTAGGAAGGCATAGTCACAGTTATACCCCACACACTCATACTAGCCTATATCAACATACCACCATATCTGTTCCAAAGCTGCTACTTCATACTCAAGAACACAATGGTCCAAAAGAGTTCACAGTCTTTCCCAAGATCACAGCACTAGAACCAAACTGGCCATGCCTAGATCCTGAAATCCAGGTTTAAATAAGCTGATGATCCAATATTCATAAACTTATATATGTGGCTTCTGGTGTCACTACATTTCTCTTCAACAAAGGGCCTGAGACTAGGGAAATGTTTCTGCCAAAAAAACACTTGTCACCCAACCAAAAGGACTTGAATTTGGATCTAAAGATTGCACATAAAAGCAAGACATAGTGATTCCTATGTATAGTTTCTGCACTAGGGAGGTGGAGGAAGATAGATTCCTGGAGCTCAGTGGTCAGCCTGTCTAGCTGAATTGATGAGTTCGAGATTCAGGGAGAAGCCCTGTCTCAAGAAATAAGATGGAGAGACACCCACCATTGACCACTGGCCAAATTTACCCATACACTTACACACACACAAACAAACATACACATATGAACAGGTACATGCACTCTACACACACACACACACACACACACACACACAAGCATGCATGCATGCAAAGGGTCTGCAGTTCTCTGCTTAAGACCAAAAAACCATCCTTGTTTTCAAAAAGTTAACATTTCAGGTTTTACTTCCTAGTTGAGCAAGAATTCCAAAGTGTCTTACTGGAAGTGGTCCCATGGATAAATTGTGTATGTACCAATCACTTTATATGTGTTAGCACCTCAGACACTGAAGGAAAGAAATCTGTCTTTCCACTTCATATTAGAGGGAACATAGATTCAGAAACACAGACACTTGCCAAGGTCATACCTCATATCTAAAAGGGGTGGGGTGAGAACAAGATTGTGACCCCAGGTGTACATTGCTGGAAACAGAACTTAGACTGCCTCACACTTCTTATGTCCACTATGTCTATGGGGGTTTTCTGTAATTTAGGAAGCACTTCTGGGAAAAATTAAACCAAATAAAAGTGCCCATAGGCACAGATATTTGAGGAATAGATAGGTAATAGCATCCATGATCCTGTGGCTTTCTGGGGTTTATTTGCCCTGATACCAGATTCCTCATCTTGTCATTGAGACTTCAGAGAGATAACTTGGTACTCAGACAAGAGCATCCGTATCTTGTTTCGGAGGCTGTTTTTCAAAACACCTCAAGAAATATNCAGCCACTTCCAGAAGTAATTGTGAGCAATCAGTAGTTTAAAAATGTTAAGCAAGCAAAGGGGTTGCATATGTTAAATAAGTATCAATGAGAAGAATTAATAGCAACCTGGGTGATTAAAAGCTGCTCACATCCTTCTTGGGGCAAATAGATAGCAGTTTTCTATGACTCCCCTAGATTGTCAGCAAGCTCTCTCTGTATTGTTTCAAGTGACTCTGCAGTTTTCCTGTGGTCTCATTTATTTGAGTGGGATGATTAGCATGACAAGAACACAGGGGCAATTAAACACTGAATTTGACCCACTGCCCTCTTTTGTAAACAGAAAATCCTGCGTGGGGGAGGGAGGAGACTGCAAAAATCAATTGTTTGTGTTCCCTCTCTTTCCCCCCCCATCATCAGTCCCTCTCCACATGGAACACACCCAGTTTTTACCCTTCAGAGTTGGTAAGAAACTTACTCACTGTGTTTCTGTGTAAGAGGCACTGGGCTCTTTTGATGAACACTGAAAATGCCAAGCAAAGGGGATCTTTAAATATCCAAGTGTGAATGTTTAGGACGGTGTGGACAAATTAACTGTGCATCTTTTTGGAGTCCTGTAGAAAACTTGAGTGTCTGCACAGAAACTGAAAAACATTAACAACAATCAAGTAGTTACTTTGACGNTCCCCTGCAGTCATANTTGGCTTTTTAGCACACGAGTTGGTATAGCATGTTNTAATAATAGATCTTCCCCATTGGTTCCCATAATTGAGTTCTTAAAATCTACACATGGATAAATCCGAGTGATGCCCAAGAACATTTCAATATTTCAAGAGGTCAGACTAAACTTCAAGAGGTTGACTAAACGTCAACATTCTTTGCTTGTGTGTTGTGCATATGCGTGTGCAGGTGTGNTCATTTGCATATGTGTGTGAAAGCGCGAAGTTAATGTCAAGTGTCTCCCTCTTTCATTCCCCACCTTATTTTTTGAAACAGGGTCTTTCATTGAACCTGAGGCTCGCCTATTCAGCCAGACTGACTGGGACCTGCTTGNTTCCACCCACCCTAGTGCTGGGATTACAGTTCCTTGTCCCGCTCCTGGCTTTTACACGGGCATTTGGGATCCAGATTTAGGTCCTTGTGTTTACACAGCCATCACTTTGCCCACTGAGCCATCTCCCCAACCTAATTTGTCAGCTTCCTTTTAGATAGACAAGTCATAAACTTACCTCTGTGTTAATACAGATTAANCAGTTGATATGAAGGAAATGTTGATTTTTACAGGCAAAAGCTTTCATTACTAAAATACTCAGCAATTTAGCTAAAAAATAGATTAGATTTGATATGAGAAGTATTTATCAAGGTGGGACTAAGTAGATCTTACCAGTTCAACAATTTCACACTGACCGTATTTCAGGAACCAAAACACACAAGACATTCGAAAGTCCCTGTTTGGGCAAAACAGCTCACAAACCCTGTGTCATTCAATTCTTTGGNTTGAGGTACATAAGGTGTTGGTAACAAATCCCGCGTTGTCNGAGAAAATGATGTAGTCACTGTGAGACTTTAAAATGCTTCACTAATGAATGTGGCAGATTAGCATCCAGAACCCATCATGACTCCGGATTTTGGAGCTTTGGGGAAGAGCATGTATGGAGTCCCTGGGATGAATCCTGTGCAGGCAGCTGGGAGTGCGGGGGAGGAGGGGCTTGGGGACCCCAGTGGGACCAGAAGGGGCTTCTTTCTCCCTGTATGAAGACTTGAAAGCTGGAAGCTGCCCACAGGAAACCTCCGCTATGTGCATCACCAAGGAGAAGTCCGCCTTCGTCAGTAGCAGTCGGGGAGGCTGGTTAACTCTCTCTTAGACCTGCCTGTAACAGGGCATAAGTCTCCCTCTTGGATGGCAGAGAAAATGAAGCTGAGTTTATGAGATTTGCCCAAGGCCATCGAAGCAGTCTATATCACACGGGGGACTGGCATTCAGATCTTTCTGCCTTCCAAAAAGACAACTGCTGTCTCTCTCGATCATGTCCTGTTTTTAAGTTCATTAGTTAACCTCTGGGTACATAGCCAGTTTCAAGAGCCAGTCCGTCAAAGTGTTTTAAATGGACGGGCCTAAAGTGATCATCATCTCATTGCCTGGCTCATCCTCTGAGCCCCCCGCACTGGTTCTGTGCTTCATACAGTCAGACAGGCTGCTCATCAACAAGTTTCCCTGGGAGGTGGGAAGCATCCTGCCTCTGATCAGAACATTCCTGTCACAGAGCGCCGGCGGCTACCAAGCAGCGCCTGCTCACAGGAGCCCCTGGCCCAGCCGGGGAGACCCAAATCTGTCTTCTGGCAGAGGCTTAACTGTTGGTCTGCTGCTTCAGAGGGTCCATGCTGGTGCTTCCCAGGAAGAGAGACCCCAGCTGGGAAGCTGCCAGTTGCAGGCAATCTTCTCCTTCATTTCAACTCAACAAGGATTTAATGTGCGCCTGCTGAGGGTCCAGTCCTGAGGGGTATGCGGCCCTCTGGGGGTCTTCCACCATGCTGAGGAGTCCAGACACACAAGCAGGAGGCAGCCAGATGATGCATCAAACTCTCCATAATTAAGAGCTCCACAGTTGGGGCTGCAGGGATTCGGGACTTGTTCCCAGGTCTTGATGGAATGCTGTCCCTGTAATCACACCACTAGCAGTTTTCAAAGACCCAAAGAAATCCCCCTCTGCCCTATCAGGATTCTTTAAANCCCTTTAGGACACCAAGAATAAGACAAGGGCTGTATTGTAGTTATGTCAGTTGGGGTGGAACACCCCATGCTCAATTGTTCTCTGCAGTTTGACCGGCTGTAGATTTCTGTAATGGTTTCCATCTGCTGCAAAAAGCTTATTTGATGAGGGGTGAGAACCGCATTTATCTGTGGGTTTAGGGACGAATTTAGGATGCAGTTAGAGATTATGCCAGTGTGGAAAAGTGNCAGTATTCTCTCCTCTAGGATTCATGCCCTCACCAGCTACNGGGAGGAGGCTAAGTTTCCAGTGCCAGGCACGATTTCCCTCCTGTTGAACAGACCTTAAGTCCAATTAGACAGCTGTGGGTTGCCCCCAAGATAGAAGTACCACTATTGCACCATTAGGGATATCTTGCCATGCTGGTTATTGTTGTGGTTTGTAGGCTTATAGCTGGGTAAAACTATTGATGGTTTTTCTTCCTTGGNAGCTTGTATAGGACCTTCAGGTACTGTGAGAGCTAGTCCTGAGGGAGGAGGCTTCCAGGTCAGTTCCAGCTCAATTCTTCCAAATCCTTTGTCTGAAGTGGGTGGTGTCTTCAGCAGTGGGGTCTTACCTTCAGTACTGGGAGAGGCAAGCAAGGACAATGGCAATTGGAGGGTCTCTTGGATTTTCCAGACCACCAACTCAAAGGGAGGTTTCCCATGCCTGGCATCAGGGTTTTTGTTAGATGGTCTATGGTTCCTGGGGCAGCCTTATCACCCAAGCATAACTTCATTTAAATTATGCACACATGTGCAGGTGCACACACACACACACACACACACACACACACACGTATTTTCAGTGAACATAAAATAATGTTTCTTGATGGCTTTTTCAAACATCCTTGGTGTTGTTTATCTCTCCCTCAGCAATGCTCTCCCTCCCAGTTAAATCCCCACACACATTATCCCCATTCCTCCTTCATAGCACCTGTGTCCTACTCTCCACCTCTCCCCTGCCACTACCATAGTCCCTTTTTACTTTTCTTGTTTCTGCAGTTACTCCAAGTTATATCTAAAGATTCAGAGCTGAGGCTCAGGGAACGTCAGAGGAAAGGGGTTGGAAAGATTATAAAAGCCCATTGAACTGTATCATCTGTATATGATGGTGTGTTGCATTTGTAAAATCCTAACAATATTGTTACCTAAACAGGACCGCACGGTGACAATACCAGTTGACATGTCAAAAGGAATGGGAAAAATTTCACAAGGCCCCACCCCTCGATTGAGAACTACAGACAATTAACAGCTGCTGAGAGGAAGGAAAATTGATCCTTCTCCAGGGACAAGGACCCTGACAGGTTATCTAATCCCAAGTGGTCAGTTCTATGCTTATGTACTATGAGCAACACTAGCTGGGCTCAGCAGGTTGTATTTATATACACATATAGATGTGTATGCCTCTGTGTGTGTGTGTGTGTGTGTGTGTGTGTGTGTGTGTGTGTAACAATAATAAAGAAGTCATGAATTTGAGAGGGAGTAGAGGGAGTGTGGGATGAGATGGAGGGCTGGAAATTGTGTAAATATGGCACTCATGAAATCCTCCATTTTATAAAAAATAAGACAAGAGCTAAGGAGACAGTTTAATTGGTAAAGTCTGCCCCCAAAAGCATGAGGGCATGGGGTCTATCCTAGCACACACATATCACAGTGCTAGAAGGGCAGTGGCACAGGCTGAAGCCTACAAGCCAGCCAGCCTAGGAGACTTGGTTCGGGCCAGTGAGAGACTATGTCTCAAAAACAAACGTGGAGGACTCTTGAGGAACAACAGCCACAGTTGACTGCTGGCCTCCATGTATGTGTGTATGTGTCCATCCTCATACATGTACAAAACTATACAGAGAGAAAAAAAAGACAGAATAAGACCTGTGTTGAAGGGGGACATTATGAAAAGAAATGGAGCTGTTTTCCTGATCATCATACTGTTTTCCACACAATTCCNTAGGCTACGAAGCTGATCCACGTCTTGGGTCAAAGGGAAGCAGCGTTTGGCCCACTGGCTGCCACCGGTAGTCAACTGCTTGCCCCAATTTTCCTGTCTCTGTCCCTTATATTACCGTGTTGCTGTTTCCTAGCGTTCACGAAGTGCCACCAGGGCTCCTAGTGCCCCACAGTTATGAAGTGCCTGGTAACTGTGAGTTCATAACTCAGAAGACAGATTGCTGGGCCTCACTGCTTCCTATCTGGTGGTGCAGTGGCATGGTAGAGATTTCTGGTGATTTGAAATTCTGACTGTTTTTGATGGTCTGAATATAGTGAGAGAGACTGTTGTCACTGAAAACAGTGCTTCTGCCTTGAGTTTACGCTCCGGTAGGTAAGCTTTCACAGACTCCCGACAGCCTCTCTCCTCCCAGGGGACAGACATCATCAGTTGGCGGGCTTGTATTTAAAAGACTTAGCATAAGTCTAATGAAGTAATTCTTAGTAAATATTTAGTTGTGCTTCCATCCCTCCTGCACCACTAACCTCCGTGAAGGACTAACAGTCTAGAGTTTTCCTCATGGTAGCCTCCAGGTCTTAAGGAGATTTGACATGGAATGAGCACTCAATAAATATTTGTTAAAGAGATCACATCATTTCTTAGGGAGGTGGCAATAACATTCCCTAAGTTCAGCAGCTCGAACAACTGAAAACTGCCTCCTCATGGAGTGGAGCCTGGAAGTCCATAGTCAAGGTTTTGGCAGGGTTGAGTTCTCCAGAGGCTTCTCCCCACAGCTCGCAGAGGGTCCCCTTCTTCATGTATCTTCATGTGGCCTTTCCTTTGTGTTTCTACTTCCCTAGGACCTCTCTCTTTGTGTAAAAATATCCTATTATTTTACGGGCATCACCCTAAGGCCTCATTTTAACTTGACCCTTCCCTAAAGACCCTATCTCCAAAGGCATTCACATTCTGGGTTAAAGGAGGCACTGTTGTTTGGTAGGGAGGGACTCTGGAGCAGGTTCATATTGCAGTGGAGATAGTTGACAATGAACAGCATTAGAGTAGGGTAAGATGGTCCTCTGTGATGGGGCCTCTCTCCATCACATCTCCCCCTGGGTAGGAAAAGACAGGTGGCTTCACAGTGGCCAGAATAGTGTGGTGGCTATGGCTAGTCATTGATCAGCTCTATAACTAGGCCTAGTCTGTTCCTATTTGAGGGACTTGGTGTCTTTAATCTACGGAATGAAGGGCTTTGCACTATGGAGTCACTATGTTCCTGTGCAAATCAGACCAGAATGAAATATTCCTATGGCTTCTCTGTCTGACTGGGAGAAACACCCTCTTTCCCACAAGGCTAGTCAGGGCAAAGTAGGAGTCCAGATCTACCCTGTCTCTTCCTCAGTGGAATTCCAGGCTCAGGTAAGCCAGAGTCCCAGCGAATCACAATTCACTACCTTCTGAAGCAACGAGCTTTCTGAAGGAGGAAGTGTTTTGGACTCACAATCTTGCTCACTGGGACATTCCTTTTGTTCCTAGTGATGACTGACTGCAGAAGACACGTCATACCCGAAGGTTCCCCAGTGAAGACGTGGTCCCTAGTGTGGAGATAGGTTACAGAGACCAGGGAGGTCCTTGGGTGCACCTGGAAAGGAATGTCACTCTCCTGGAGTGAGTTTTCATGCGAGAGAATTGCTTTCAAAGTCTGAGGATGGCCCTGCATCTCGCTGTGGCCTCCCATTTGAATGAGATGACACACTCATATATTCATGCACTCCTGTCACAGTTCTTAGCAGAAGCCAGGTCCATGAGGCATGCAGTCTCAGATTCTTGGCTTCTAAAACTGTAAGCTAAACAACTTTTTATTTAGAAAGTTAACCGGCCTCAGGTATTTCATTACAGTAATGAAAAATGGACTAATAGAGGAATATAGTAGTCAAGGCAGCAGTGAAAACATCAAGTAATTAAACCTCACCAACCTGCTCCAAAGCTCAGTGTCTAGAGTTGTGGCAACATCAAAAGGATTGTTTCTCACCCTTCTCTGGTAATGTTTCTTATTCACTTCCATTTCAAGCATCTAGTTGAGACATTATCTTGAGTGTCAAACTAACACGGTAGAAACATGTGGAATGTTCTCCCCGCACTCAGCACAGTCTCCCAGTAATGTGTAATAACTAATTATTGCCAGCCCTTTTTCTCCCCTTGTTATCTTCTGGAAATAGTTGTTTCTCCGTGTAAGAACTGGCTACAGATGCTACTAAAATAAAATTCTTAGGATAATTAGCAGATGCGGGGGTTTCTGGGAAGTTTCATTAGTGAGTTGTGCTGGTCGAGAAGTCTGCCAGCTTGCTCACTGCGCTGAAGCAGAGCTGTCGCTCTCTTTGTTTGGATTTGCATATGTTCCTCCCATTTCCATTTACTACCCCTTTGCCCAAGAAATCACCTCTCAGAATCGACAATGACTTTCCGAATCTGTATGTCTTTGCCTTTCCAGTTACTGCCTTCTCTTCATTTACCCAGTCACATCGGGTTATGGAAACACAAATGCAGAAACTTGCCCAAATAATTGTGATCTCAGACATTCAAGACCATTTGCATTTCAGCCNAAGACAGCAAGCAGCCTCAGAAATACACTGAACAGAACTTGGGAAACCCTGCACATCCGCAGCTGATAGAATGCTTCTCCTGTCTGCTCCCGGATTGTGCAGTCAATTGACATTTTGTTGACTCTACTTCTCTTCAATCTCCCCTTCTATATAACTTCAATTCTCCTTCTGCTAGCATTTCCCATTGCTATTCCCAGTGGCTTTGTACCTCTGCTCAGCCAGTCTTTGAGAAACAATGCCATCCCTCTCTCTTGGTTCTTTTCTATTCCACACCCTACTTGATCTCTATCTTACCTGTGCAAACACAACTGGGATAAGGACAACCCTTTAGCCTCAGGTCCTGAGGATGGGAACCCAGGAAAAGACCTGATACACTTGGACCACAAGTTGGCTCCCTCTGCTTTGTTTTGAATCGTTGGGGTTTAGGACAATCATTAGTCTCGATTACTAAGAAAATGCATCCTTAACCCAGCTTTGTTTTTGTTTATCCGTTTCCCTCTTGGTGATCCCTATGTCCCTCTTTGACCTCATCAGCTCCCATTGTGCCTTCCGCCATTGGGCTCTAACAACTGATCCTTTCAGGGAAGCAAATGTGCCTTTCTCGAATCTTATTGGAGAGCATCAGTGCTTGCTGCTACTGCCTCGGTGCACACTCTCTCCCTGTGGCAGAACTATGTGAGTCTCCTGAATCTCCTGAGCTGGGGAAAGGCTCACAAGTTCCCTCCTCAAAGAAGCTACCTCTGGAGTTCAAACGATGTCAGCACCTCTGCCAGCCACTCTCTTCTACAGTTACCATCTTTCTTTTTTACTGAAATGTCTTTAAACCTTCTTCCTGTCAAAAGTAAGACTCTTGGGGCTGGAATCATGTTTCAGGCCTACTTTTCTTTAGTACTTTCAACTGAGCCTGTTAGATTAAGTATTTTAAAAAAAAAATGTCTTTACTGAGGAATTGGAGAGATGGCTCAATGGTTAAGAGAATCTACTGCTCTTGAAGAGGACTGGACTTTGGTTCTAGTACCCATGTCAGGTGACTCACAACCACTTGTAGCTCCAGCTCCAGGGGATCTAGCACCCTCTTCTGGCCTCTGTGGGTACCAGCACTCATATGTATACACACACACACACACACACACACACACACACACACATGCACACAAACTGGCATACACATAATTTTTAAAAATTAAGCATTTTTAACAACTTTACTGTTGTTCAGGAGAATGCCTGTTCAGGAGAATGGCAATAAAGAAGATGAATGAGGAAGGGGCATGCAATTATTGATCCCCCAAGAGGAATGCTTACAGAAATTACCAGTTCGCTTGAGGTTTTCACACTGAAGCTTATTGTTCTTTGGGGATATTGAATCCTCTCTGGGAAGTGATAGTGTGTCAGGCCATGTANCGTACTCAAAGGACACATGGGTTTAAATTTCTAGAGGTTGTGCCATCTGATCAATGTCTTCCCCTCATTTCTAGATGAACCTATTGCCTTCAATTGAACATTTTGAAAATATAATCATTACTTTGGACTCGGCCAGTCACTCCAACTTCTCAGTTCTTTAGTCAATGCATGGCCCGTATTCTTGTCTCATGAGAAGGAAAAAAGAATGAAGACACACACTTCACTACTTGTCACTGTCTTGAGTCTCTCACTCTTATATGTCAGAAAGCAGTTATGTCATTTCTAAAAAGAAATTAAGCAAGCATGCAGTCATTCATTCAGTAGCTGTGATTATTTTAAAAGCCTGTGCTAAGCCTGTGAATGAACAAGGCCCTAGTTTTCATGCATCCTGTAGCTGCGCTCATTTGCTGG
>LZPO01027580.1:49607-74703 GCA_001675575.1 Neotoma lepida
AGACCACACCTACTCATAGGTGTATCTCACAGGATATAGCCAATCAGTAGTACTAACTTCTTATTGCTACAGATCAATTTGTGTATGTGTATAGTTCCATGTGTGTGGAGGGATATACTTGCACAGGTGTGTCTGTGTATGTAGAAGCCAGAAGACAACCTCAGCTATAGTTCCTCAGTCCATCATTTTATGAGACAGGTATCCCATAGATCTGAAGTTCACTGTAGTATAGGTTAACTGGCCATTGAGCTCCAGGGATCTTCCTCTATATGTTTCTCTAGTGGGGGTTTCCAAGCATGTTCTACCATGCTTGGCTCTGTGTGCGTGTGTGTGTGTGTGTGTGTGTGCACTAGAGATCAAACTCAGTCCTTATGCTTGTGAACCAACCACCTCACCCACTTAGCTATCACCTCAAACCCTGATAAATCTCTTTTGAAAACAAATAGNAATACAGAGAAATCATAAGCAAGAACACTGTTGATGGTTCATTAGGACTAGATCATTTCCTGCCTCCTGATTGGCTTAAGTCTCAGTTCCACCTGTAGTTACAGTTGGGTAAGTAACTTAAACGCACTTAAACGCACCAAGGGTCTTAGGAAAAGAGGCATCTAAGATGCCTGGTCCTCCACATCTATTACAGACTTTCTTCCAGGTGTGCATCCAGATGTGAGATGACCTTTCAAGAGCTTCAGTTATGTGAGCCTATACCGAAGAGAGTGCTTGACTGTGCCCTTCATATTCATGTCAGGAAAAAAGGGAGAGAAAATTCATTCATTTTTTAAGCATCTCTGAAACACATTTGGGGGAGGAGGGCAGGTTGATGCTTGACTATGCACTCTGACAGTACCAGTGGTGTCTATGATTAATGGTATTTCTGGGCTTAAAAAAAGTCTCCTAAAGTTTCCTTCTTCAACCACACCCAGAAATTCTCTTCTGTTTGAGNCTGTGCCGTTTAAGGAAGCTGACAGATCCGAGTGCATCCAAAGAAAGGTGATAAAGATGAAGCGAAATCTGGGAAAGCTGCCATCCAAGGAAAAGTTGTTAAAAACTGAAAAGGTTTGGCGTTGGGAAGACTCGAGGATACATTACAGCTGTCTCAAATATTGTGACGGACTGTCAGAAGATGAGAAATGAGACTTATCCTGGCCCTNGGTTTCCTAATAGATGGAGCAAGTTGATGAGAAGTGTGGGGGGCTTAATTTGGGCCCAGTGCAGAGAAGCAAGTTTTGACAGCCATAAGTAGCCTAGGATAGAATGGGATTGAGCTTCCCTTGTGTAGAGAGTAATCAAAAGGGCTGGTTATTAATAACCTTTTATCATCAAAAGCAATGCTCCAAGTGGATTTATGTGTATTGGTGCAATACTTCGAACCAGCTTTCAAAGTGTAGCTTGTAAGAGCATCTCATATGGTGGAGGAAGACACTGAGGCACAGTATGGTGAGGGCACTTGCCTAAGATCAATGTAANTGGTATGTGACCAACCTGGCACTTGAACCTGTGCAACCTAATCACTGAGTCTATAAGCTTATCTGTACTGCTCTATTGACTGTAAGCAGATGTCCCTGAGAGCTGCTGAGACTCCCGGGGGGCCTTTTTGAAGAGCCCAATGATGGTGACACAGTGTGTGCTGCTTGACNTGTGAAAATTGTGTGATGGGACACAGGCAGAGATGTTTTCTGAGAGGTTTGTGCCCAGCATNCTTAGTGCTGTCCCCACACACAGCCAGCTCATTGCCTTCCCCACACGAGCTAGAGTTCGGGTTCACTATTTCTTGATCAGTTTTCTTTGTTTGATGTGTTTATGCCATCCATTCCATTTTTAAAAAAAAACTGAAAATATAAAAAAAATCACAAGATGCATAATTTGCCAGTAAAACTGTTTCTGGGTGCACAGGCTATAGTTCTGCTTGCCTTCTGGGTAAGAGCTGGTTTTCCTTTTCTGTATCAGAGGTTGGCCCNCATGTCAGCCCTCTGCATGTTAGGAAATACAACAAGAAAGGGGATTTGCACCCTGGTGCAGAAAAGGAGGAAGAATTCCTTTCAGAGTTGATAGATCCCTCAAATGGTGACTGACCTGGAAGGACAATGGGCCCCATTTCATAGATAGGTGCTTTTAAAATAATTTGACAACAGGTAGTTAAAATGGAAGTATGCCATGCTGCCAATCACATCTCGTCCTTCTGGATTTTAACGCTTGTTTTACTTGAGGGAAGATGATATTCGAACATTTTCTGGCATCCATCAACAGCAATGTGCACATGGTTTCAAACAGGGGTTTTCAGCCTTCTGAAACCAATTACTTCTGCTTAAGTGGAAATGCCAAAGCAGAGATGTGTCAGCAACTAAGAGAAGAATTCTTTAAAAAATTAAATGCACACGGTAGTGCCATGAAACAGCAGAAATTGTGTGCGTGCGCACATACGCACACAGGCAAACCCTTTTAAAGAGAAATTTTAGAAAGTCCGTGTCAAAGGATGTTAACCCGGAGAGATGCAGAAATGTCAGACACATTACATGGGCAGGGTGTGCGGCTGGCATTTGGCTGCCAGCAGGGGAGGCGTCCTCCTGCAACTAATTCCTCAGGAACCTCACGCTGAGCCTGTCTACAGGGAAGGGAGCAGAAAGAGAGGAGAAAGGAGGCACCGTTTTTACCTATTTTATTTTTCCTTACCAACTGGAAAAGGCCTCAGTGGTATCAGACTTGGGCAGCTGGGGATTTTATGTATTTGTTTGTTTGTTTGTTTTATTTATTTATTTTTTAGTTAGACAGGAACAGGAGAAGGGGAGAATTGCCCCATCGCCTTCCCCAGCTCATGTGGAGAGCAAGCCAACCTCTGTGATTGTTAGTGTGCCTGGCACAGTTGAATGCCAGCCAGGCTGCCTCTCATAGAGACTCATCAATGTCTCACCTCAGTCTGTGAGTTGTCTCCATGGGAAGGAGGGGTTGCAGTCCCTGGGTAGGGATGACGGATGTGCATGCAGATGGGGCGTTGTGGGTACCTCTCCTAATTGGCAGAGTACTTAGAGTATTTGTTTTAACCCTTCAGCAGGTGTTCAGGGAAAGGCGGGGGCTTGGCGTACAACTGCTTGGTTTTGCTCTACAGTTCTCGGAGTGTCGTCAGGAATTCTTGTCAGCGACTGTCGCTTCTAATTCCTATCAGGCTGTTGGTCTGAATTTTGCCTGTTTACTTCATGAGGGCTGCCAGGTATATTAGCAGGAAAAAATATTCTGTGAAAATAGATATAAAATGGGATTTATTAACTGTAAACATCTGTTAAGTCAAGCACCCTGAGTCTATTGCCAAAGTACTTGATCAAGTTTCCCTGTGTACATCTGTCACACATTTTCCATCCTCCAGGGACCTNTTTGTGGGAGTTCTCTGAGTACTAATGGAAACGTGTGATTGGNTTTACCCTCGATTGTAGCTCCGCGTTAAAGTATTTTTAACATAAACAAAAAGGAAGATGGGAGAGNGACCCACCCTGTCAGCCAGACTTTTTCCAAAATAGCAGTCCTTCCAGCTCTTTGCAACCGACACTCATTACAATGAGCAGGTTTTAAAGAAACTCCTGCTATCTCCTGCCGCAGGTGCCAGGGTGGCTGATGATTCTCCAGGNAAGCCATTTGCCTTNCCACAGCAGGCTGCTGTCATGTCACCTTAGATGGAGCAANGATAACCCCTTGTGTCTCAGAACAGCTTATGTTTTACAAAGTACTTCTAGTTACACGGCCTGATTGATTTGCTTGGATCATTCCACCACCTGTGTGGTGGGTGTCGCCATTATTAGGAGTTCCGTGTTGTGCTAATAAAGATACTAAAAGCAGAGGATTCATTCAAGGCTATATAATCAGGAAGTGTCAGTATATTTGCCTACTCCATGCTCAAGGTTTTGTTTCCTTGCCTATAGAACCTGTACGTGGTAGAGTCCACCCGTTCCCCAGAAGGAGTTTATATGCTACCAGATCATAAATGTGTGCTTGAAACTGCAGATAGTACTGGCCCCTATAGATACTATGGTTTTTCCAATACGTACATATCTACGTAAAAAAAAAAAAACAATATTAACAAGTAACTAAATAGAGTCATTTTGCAATGTCCTATAATAAATTGACAGAGTCACAATCTCTGCACTTTGGAGGATACTATTAAGTCAACTAAGGGCTGCTTCAAACAGTCACAGCAACCCATATACTAATGGAGACAGCATGTGGGCATGTAGCATATACAAAGTGGATACACTGGACAAAGCATATCATAGGCAGGATATTGTGAAACTATATGATTCTATGACTATTCAGAAAATATAGTTTATAATTTATGATCTATTTATTTCTAGACACTTCCATTTAATGATTTTTTAACATAGTTGAGTATAGATCACTAAAATCATGGAAAGTATAACCATGAATATATGTATAAATCTCTTTTATAAATATATATGTACCATATGTATAAATGCCATTATATACATCCTTTATAACCATATATATGCCATTGTCTTTCTGTTTTCCTACGTCCTTTTTCTTTTCTTGCTATACTAGCATATTTGTAACATAAAGTAAGTTCAATTAGAGATGTGTCACCTCTCTTTGACTAGCCAACCCCTCCAAGACATTCATATTCATATATTTCAGTTGTCTACAGGGTCTAGAAGTTTAGAAATGCCATGATATCCTCTCATTTGAGGAGAAAAATCATCTGTAGATCTGGNCACTGGCTAATATCATCTTCCATGGGTTTCAAGAACTTAAGAGGCCNATTCTGTCATTTCATTTCCATTTNTTTAAATAGATAGGATATGAGAGTTAGCATGCAAACCAGAAACTACCTCCAAACCATCCCAACAGTCTTCTCAGANCCCATGCTTGAGTTGCATCAACATTTGGGCATAAATATGTTCCCAGAAGCTAGAGAGGGCAGATGCCCTCATCTCTAGCCTGCGTCTATCTGTGTGGACACACATAGTCTTGTCTCAAGAGTCTCAGCAAGAACCTGAAGACTAGCAACAGTTCAGTGAGCACNTAGGAGCACATTGTCAAGGCTACTTAGACAAGCCCCATATGACTCGGGGAGGCACACTCCCTCCTCCCACTCCCACGGCCAGCTGTCCCCAACCAAGGCCATATGCCAGACATACACGTTCATTGACCAGCAGCATGCGACCACTGGCTCCAAGAGCAGGAATAGCCTGTGAATTGCCATCGCACAGACACTCATGAAAACCCAGGACACACCTCTGTGTGGGTTTTGCAGAGATGCTGAGTGGTACCCACTTTCCTCTGTGCCTTTGCTCTTCATCATAAAGAGAACACATGATTTTGTATTACATCAAAGCCTTCACCAGGACCATTTTCACATTCTCTAGCATTTTCCTTGGACCGTTTAACAGCGCCCTGGTTACCTTTAGGAACAGGCAAATGTCNTCCTACATCCACCACACTTAGCCCTCGCCCAGTCACCAACACGTGTGACACAGCATAGCATGTGAGTGTGGATGTGGGGGCTGCTGCTCAGACTTTATTTTTTGAAGTTATTCTGAAGATCTCTTGGGAAGTAGATGGAGGTTGGATTCATAAAACTTTAAAATGTCAGAGCTGGAAGGCAGTGTAAATTACATGTGGTCTAATTGTCTCATTATAATGATGAAGAAATTGAGTCCCAGGGAGGGTGAGGTTTGCCCCAGTTTACCCTGACAGAGGCTGCACTGCATGCTGTCTGTCTGTCCTTCACATTGCTCTCAGACCTTCAAGATACTGAGAAAGCTGCCACATGGGTTGTCCCTGGGTACCTTTGTCCTATAGGTACCTACCAACAGGGTTTATTCAATGGGAAGAGGTCAGAGGTCAGGGAGAGAACAGAGGGTGAGATTAAGGGAGGCAGAGCTATTGATTCCCAGGATGGCTGTTTTCCTGTGCTTAACATCTAGTCCTAGAGCATCCCCAGGTAGCTGCCTTACACAGTTTTCTCTTTCAAGATTCCTTTNATTGCTTAGCCCACCAAACATTGGCAGTGGTACCTGTTTCTCACTTTTGCTAGTCTTAAAGCATTACAGCATCCATTCTGGTTGCCCTAAACCCTAAGCATATCTCTGAATAGTTCCTTTATGAAATTCTCCTCATATCACCCAGTTTGGGTGTCATCTAATTTCAGGGGGAAAAAAACAAATAACTACAACCTGCCTAGTTCTCTGTCTCTTGACCNACACATTAGTCCCCCATGCTGCATTTACTATGGAGAGCTTAATACTTAGCATAAATATGTAATAGTTTGGTAAATATGCAGCACTTTGCATAGGCATGCTAATCNNATATAATGNGTCAAGGTTAAAGCGTCAGAGTCTTGGGTTCAAACCGGCCTCCTACTAGTTGTTCCTTAACTAGGAAATCTCTTGACTTCTCTGTGTCTGAGTACAGCTGCTGTTGGGATGCCATGATAATCAATGCACTCAAAGGACTTGGAACACATCAGTGTGCGTTCCTAAATGTCCCTACGNTNCCACAGCATGTACTATGCACTAAATGAATGTTAGCATTATCATAGNTCGGTGTNNGGACTCATATTCTGTACANAGAAACTTTCAGTGGGACTGTGATTCTGTAAATGGAAAAACTTGCAGATTGTCCCAAGCCTTTATGCTGTCATCAAAACCTCAAGAGGATAAAGACTTTAGTTCCCAGGGACACTGAAGAAGGGAGGTTCAGGTGAATGTGGGATGTGAGTCACAGGGATGTGAGGACAGATGGGACAGGAATGTAGACTGCGCCATGCAGGACAAGCTGGGATGTGCCTGGGATCTCTGATGTGTGGGGAGGGATGGGATTCATCTACCTTTCAACAAGATGACAGGGGCTGGGAGGAGGCAAGGCATGGGATCCGGTGCCCCGTGAGACTCCTTGAGACAAAGTCATGAGCTGGATATTCCTGCAAGCTCAGTGACACCATGGTAACTTAACTAAGGTGCTGATGGGCACCTGCCTGGAGACAGAAGTTGTTTAGTCATGTTCTTTGGAAGAATAGGATTTGTTTGTTTGTTGTTGGTGTTATTTTCCTATTTGGTCTTGCCCCAGTGTATATGATGAACATTCAGACTTGGGAAATTGACCACGCTTGATCCTAGCATTCTGTGAACTTCCTTAAGACATGCTTATGCTTGTGCCATACTCTCCTTGAAGCTTAGCTATGGGTGTTTGGAAAGAGGAGGAGAGCCCTTAACTGACCCATTCCGATAAACACCTAGCCAGCTGGTCCCTGATTTTATCACCCCATGCTGCATTTGGTCCTCAGTGCTGTTCCCCCTTCTTTCCTCTAGGGGGCAGTAAATTCTGACACGGCCCAGTTTCTTCTCCTGTATCATTAGACAGACGACTGTGACATTCTTCTAGAAGAAAGAGAAATTAAGTCATCCCATCTTCTGTTGCCCAGGACAGTGACAACTCTCTGTTATTACTTTATGTCAGACAAGGAAAGAATTTAATACAGTGTTGGAGGGCATGGGAACCTCAGCAGAAGGCAGTCATTTTCTATATGGTGTCTGAGTTAGACTTGGCACTCACGCCTAAGTGCAGATGACCCTGGCTTCTCCCGATTATCCTCCTTTTGCTTATTTTCTCTCTTGCTTTTATTAGAAATTCAATTATTGGCCCAGAAGGTAATTACAGGGTAATTAACAGNCTATCCTGCTAGGTAGGAATTAACAGGGTCCCCTGAATTTGAATGAGTGTTAATACCCAGGGCTATCCCTGCATCTGGCTTCTTATTGTTCTGTCCACATTATAATGTCCACACTCTGGCCCAAAATATGACACACTGAATGTCACTGTGGCACAGATGTCCAGGACTATTGATAACTAAGTAAAGGAGGGNGTTAATTCTCTTTCTGTTTGACCTCTTTTAAGCCTGTTAAGTCACAAACCCCACCATGATTGCACTGTTGAAAGGTCACGCTTTCTCCCACACACCCCCTCTCTCAATATTCTTGGCATTCATGTTTTCCTTATCCTTAAGAGAGTCTACCATGTGTTACTATTTACTGAGAGGTTATCTGTTTCCTTTCAACCATCAATACATGAACTCCACCAAAACAGAAACTTGGTGTGTATTCACAGGTTTATCCAGTGCCTGGTATATGGTAAGCTCCTTTCCAGTGTTTTGTCANTTGACAAGTGTCTTAAGGAGGTTACACTAAGAAATTTCTCAAGTCCATAAAGAAATGTTCTGATTTTTCTACTTTGAAAAATATGGACTTTGATTAAGCAAATTTACACTGAAAAATCATACTCTATCATGGTGTTAATATCACTGCAAAAAAATTAGTTTTGTTTTTCCTTTGTAAGCAGCTGGTATATTACTTTTGGATTAGGAACAAATTAAAAAGAGAAAATCAAACTCTCTAAAGCTACCCCAGAGCCATGAGGAGCTCTGCAGTCCTGNATTGAGGACCTCTACCTCACAGGGTCCTATCCCAGGACCCTCAGAGGAATCTGGAGGTTCCCACTTAATTTCTAAAACTCACATAGCCTTGCCTTTTCATCTCCCACAGTAGCTNTACCCAGAAATTATCATGTATCTGCTAGACCAGGAATGGAAACAGCCATGGTGCCAGAGCGGCTCCTTCTGACAACAGCAGCACCTGGGAAAGTTTCATCAACTTTGAATCATCCGTCTGTTTTCACCAGTGAGCTGTGTGTGCCACGACAAGCAGCTCCAGGCTGGAAAGAATGAGGCAGATAGGAAAACCATGCCTGACTCAAGCCTCGCTGGAGGAATGTGTTGGTTTTGACTCTCAGATGGTGTTTGGGAAGGGCATCCAAGTGACTCTCAAATCAAAGCGTGCACACACACATAAACACACACCTGCACATGCAGGCNCACACAACTCCAGATTTTCCCCAAGCGAGTGAGGTAAGAATGTGCTGGCTCTTAGGAAGAAAGATCTCCTCCTGCAAGGGAGAGCTTAAGCTGTCTTTATCACATGGTTTTCACCTGTGCAAAGTATTACAGCCTCTCTATCAGACAGAAGAAATTACATTAAAGGTGAAAAGGAAGAGGTAGTGTCAGTGGTGGCTAATTATTTTCCCAGAGATCTGAATGTCTCCCTTTCCTCTCCTCTTGTCTTCCTGCGGTGGTTTTGCCCACGTGAGACACTGTGGGGACCTACATAGGTGCTTCATCCTCTGCACAGTGTTCTGGTTGTCAGTAGGCCATGGCGAGGTTAGGGACAAAAAGCTGATTTTAGATATTCTGCTGGTATTGATCCCTGCTCATCAGAAAGGCTTTTGCTGTGCTGGCTCACTTCTGTGCTTAGGCAAAGGCTTTTACACATTTCCTGCCACAACTTATTCAATCTATTGCAAAGTAGCATCAGCATTCAGGGTGTTTTTCCCCTTTCTTTGACCCAGTTTTAAAAACATCCAACTAAAAATGCTTCATTAAGTTTATATAGAGTTTGCAAGGCAATCAGAATCCATCCTATAGCTGTTCCAGAAGGGATAGTGTAAGACCTCTACCCCTTGCCCTCCAAAAGTCCCTGTCTTTAGAACCAGAGGAGGGGGGTGGAAAGAAGAAGAAAAATCACTGGCATTCAAGAAATATCCTGCTGAAATACAATTAAACTGCCAGAGTTTGGGAGGATTTTGTTGTTGCTCTTATTCCACTGATTATACAGCATATAAATTCCACATTCACACTTTGTCTTCGGCCTCCTTACAGAGCAATCCCAGAAACCAGAACTGTGGCCCTAACACACACACACACACACACACACACACACACACACACACACTGACACACACACTGGTCACTGTTGGCACTCAGAGTCACAGGCCCTGTTCTTTCACAGCTGACAACAGAACTGGCTCACTGCTTACAGCAGCATGGGGTCATATCAAGAAAATGTTTCCGAAGGCCTTTTATGGAGTGGAGGGATGGTTCAGCCAGCAATGTGCTTGCCACATAAGCATGCAAATTTTAGTTCAAATTCCCAACACCCATATAAAAAGCCAGGCATGGTGGCATGTGCCTATGTATGATCTTAGTGCTGGCAAGACAGAGACAGGAGAATTCCTGGAGTTTGTTGGCCAGCTACTCTAGCCAAATTGATGAGCTCCAGTTTCAGTGAGGGACCCAGTGGAAAATTATAGAGGAATACACAGGACACCAGCTACTAGCTGGTGCACACGAGTGTGCACACTCATATAAACACACGTGGAAACCTGCACAGTCACACACACGTTAAAAATCCTTTTGTATCCCCCACCCCGTGTGTGTGTGTGTGTGTGTGTGTGTGTGTGTGTGTGTGTGTGTGTATACAGACACAACCTGCAGAGGCTAGATTTCCTGTAGTTAGAATCACAGGAGGTTGCGAAGGGCTGAACATGGGCACTAGGAATTGAACTCTGGTTCTCTGGAAGAACAGCAAGTGTTCTTAACTGCTGAGCTGTCCTCTCCAGCCCCCCACAAAGATCTTTTAAAACATCCTTCTTGGGGTACATTGGTTCAGATTCCATCTTCTCTAGTGCATTTTTCCTGTGCTTTACCTTAACGGGACATAGAAAAACATAGATTTTCCCAGCATGCTTTTCCCAGTTCACAAGTCAAAGGTCATTTTGTTCTTAGCCTTAAACCCTTAAGCTGAGAGTTTGGAATCGCAGCACCACGCTCTCAGGCAATCAGCAGATGTCAACTGTCGGCAAGCAAGCAGAGCAACTAACTGAGACACTGAGGCACTATGTGGAGTGGAGATTGTACTCTTATTATTATAATGTTTCTAGTGGCATGAGGAATAGATAAGGAAAAAGCAGGCATCACACAGGCATGAAGCTGCCAACTGCCCGGCATCACTAAGAGCCAGAGCACCTTGCCCACTTTAGGGGTGTTTGTTAACTTCATTACCACCCAGGCCCTGAGTAAATGATAAATGGCTGCGAATACTTCTAAATTTTCAGGAATTTGTTTTGATACCCAGAATTTTTCTCCCATTGAGACTGAACTTTTCCTCACTTTAAATTGTCTGTTTACTTTAATTAAGCCTTCCCCTGGCTGGCTCTCCAACTTGTTGAGCCTGATGAGCACTAATTTACAATGAGATTCTCGCTCCCTCTCGCCCTCCCCTCTCTCTTCCACTCTCTCTCCCTCTCTTTTTCCTCTCCCTCCTTCTCATTCTTTCTCTCATTTAGCCTGGTGCAGCAGCCAGTGAGCAACAGATAAGCTGCATGTTGGTGATCCCTGCTTTCTTCCCGGGAAGGTGTCTCAGTCAGTACCAGTGAGGATGTCTGAATCACTTCTGCTAATGGTCTACATGACATCTCTTTATTTTGGCTTCTTAGAATAGACATCTTTGGGATAGGATAAGGCAGCCAGGGACACGCTAGAAAATTCTTAGTATTCCACCTGTGGCAAAAAGAAAGAAAAGACACAGTTGGGGGTCAATTTGAGAGAAAGCTAGGCCCATCTTCCATCGCATGGACCCCAGTTTTCAGCTGCACACTGCTGTCTGTGTAGTGTCTCAATCCACATTGTACTTCTCCTGAGAAATTTCCAGAGACCCCGTCCCCCACTCCCCATGCCACCCACAGTTAAGTAAGGTTCCTCTTCCCGGCTCTCAAGGCACCATCTGTTTTTCCTTCATAGAGCTTCTTATATTCTATTTAAATTAACTTAGCAATTTAATTTAAATTGACTAGATTGTCAGCTCTCCAAGGAGTGAGATCCTGTCCTCACTCACTGTTCTACCCCACCTGTCACACGGCGGCTTCTAGAGAAAGAGGCTTCTCTGGGGTGAGATCTGGAAGGCCTTCGATCCGGAAGTTGAAGAGCCGGCTCCCACTGTATGTAGCCTTTGGGTTGCAGTAGGCTGGTGGAGTCACACCTGGCAAATTGGCCTGCCTGCTTCGATCTAAATAGAGCGCACTCTTAGGCAGAGAGGGAACACTTGGAGACCGTGGCGATGAGGATTTACTCTTGCCTGCTCCAGTCTATCACCGGCATGCAGAGAAGATCAGGGCCAAGATGCATATTTATGAACTCCGGATGAATGTGCCTTCCCCACCTGCCCATGGGGAGCTCGCCTGCGAGTTTTCCTCACCAGCCACGCCGCTCTNCTCTGACGGATGAAGCTGACTGGGCAAATTGCTATGCTGATGAACCGCTCAGCTACCTGAGCAAATGTTCCAGGGAGACCTCCAGGGATACACAGCATTGGAGAGAAGGCTCCTCCACAGCCAGGGGTGGGCCTTTTAGCCCTTAGCCAGTCCAGTCGGGCCGGGTAATGAAAGGCTATGATCAGGCTACTCATTTTTTTGGCACCCAGAGTGCCTGTCCTTGGGCTGGTGAGAAGCCTTATTGNGTTTTTTTCACTTCTCCCAGAAAGTTATTCAAATGGGGACCTAGAGGTCTGGGTGTCACTGTGCTCATCAAAAGAACGAAACGAAGAAGCTGGAGCCAAGCACTTAAAGGAAGGATGCATTACCTTAAATTATGCAGATGGAAAACTGACATGATTGTCAGTGTCACNAGTCACCTTTCTGAGTAAACAGTTACCTCTGGGCAAATGCGGGGATGTGTTTCTTTCCGTTTACAAATGACTGGGTATGCAAATGCAGGGAGTGAGCCTTGTGCCCCAGAACGTGGAGATGTCTTCTCTCATCTATCCATAATGAGGAACATGCAGGAATCTGTCAAAAAAGGCATCCTGGGTTTGATTTGTGTCTTCTGAATAGAGGGGATTGCACTGTTGGATCTGCCAGCTGGTTTTCTGCCTAAGTATTACATCAGTCTCTTGTATGATCTTGCATCCTGTGTAAAATGCAGTATTTTGGCCTAATGGGCAGGATTAGCAGGAGCTGGGAAGCCATAAATGAAAGTTTCTTGTTTCTAGAGAGCAGGTTGGAGCTTTTATATTATCTGCCGCAGAGCTTTGTGAATTTCAATGTATCTCTTGGGCTTTGGTAATATTCGTGTTAATGTCAAAATTGATCCCATTGTTATTGAGATGTGTGGCTTTTTTTTTTTTCAGGCCAAAGATGCACAGTGGCTGTTGCCAGGGCTGATGCATCGGACATGCTCTTTCCAATTCTTTCCCAGAACTGAATGAGGTTATCATATGTGGTGCGTCCTACCACGTCTTGTTTGTAGATCTGCATTTTTCTATAAGTCACTCAGAGAGTTTAACTTATATTCACAGAGGTCCTCTTGAGTATGAGGGCACAGCAAAAGTTATTNTATCCATGGTAACAAAATCTTCCATACAATTCTTACCTAGATACCGAGAAGGGAGAGTAAATAAATGGACAATCAAAAGAATTAGCACTGCCTATTCTATTAGCATGGTGTGGGAGAGAAACAGGAAATAGAAGAGAGTCAGTTATACTCACAGGGGCTCACTGGATTAGTTATCACCAAGGTGATATTTAGAATGATCATGACATCCAATTCCACTTTGAGATATACATCCATAATGATTGAGAGCATTACATATTTGGACACTCATGTTCCTAGCAGCCTTATTTCCAACCACTAGAGGATGAAACTAGCCCAAAGTCTCAATAGATACCTGACAGTTGTTTCATGTTCATACAGTAGAATACTATTCAGTCTTTAAGAAGGGAGAATGTGCTGGAATGTGCTACAGTGTGGATGAACCTTGAAGAGACTGTGCTAAGTGAAAGCATGCTGTTACATTTTCTACTTCCTAGTTTAAGCAAAGTCACTGAGATTAAAGACAGGAAGGTGATTGCCAAGGACCCAGGGGAGGATCCAGAGGAGAGTTACTGCTTGTTAGGTTTGGAAAGATGAAAAGGTTATCGATAAAGGGTGATAGTAGGGTCTCAATTCTGTAAAATTTTTTTTATTTTGCTTTGTTTTTCGAGACAGGGTTTCTCTGTGTAACCCTGGCTGTTCTGAAACTCGCTTTGTACACTAAGCTGGCCTCGAACTTATAGAAATCTATCTGCCTTTGCCTCCCAAGTGCTGGGAATAAAGGCATGTACCACCACTGCCTGGTTCCTGTAAATGTTCTTAAAGTCACAGAACTTTGTACCCTACAATGATTTGAAAGGTGAATTTTGTGCTGTTATATATTAACACAGTAAAAAAAAAAACTCTCGTGTCACTAATTTATGCTAGATAGAAAGGAAACCAAAGAACAACAGGGAATGTCAGAAGAGGCTGTTGCTCTAGCATCTAGCTCAATGTCAAGGCAGTGACGGAGGATTGGGGTTGCGGCTCAGTGATAGAGCACTTGCCTAACAACTTTGAGACTTTGGTTCCACTCCCAAACACCAAACAAAATAAAACAGCAGACAGTGGTGGTCTGGTGGCAGTAGAAAAGCAGAATCTATGGATCTGAAACATGTTTTAGAGGAAAAGCCATGGGTCTTATTTACGGATAACACCGCCGTTCTTTGTAGTTCGAACTCTCATGCACTTAAAGCCACTCATGTAGAAGTTGAAGACCGGCAAAATCCCTTTTGCTGGCAGGTGTGCTTAAGCTTGCTGTCTTGGTGCATGACAAGGAAAGCTTTATTTTTAAACTCTGCAGTCGTCTTGGATGGGTAAGGGAGCTGCTGCTGTTGACATGTGAATATTTGGCTGCACTGTCATGCCGCACTCATATGCTCAGTGTGAACACTGCTTGACTTGTGATGTGCAGTGATAAGTAGCATGTGGCTAGCGCTGTTCATTCTCCTCCTCATTAGTAATGCACGTCTTCCATTAGCATATGCAACTAACTACTCCCTTTCCCCTGTGCAGTGTTGACATTCATTGTAATGATTTATTATCCAAGCTAAATAACCCTCAATATGAAACAACAAACATGCTTGTGTTTGTGTTTTCAGTTTGTTTTGTTTTTTTTTTCTTGCTTGCTTCCACATAAGTAGATAGTTTTTTAATATGGTAATTAGGTGGTACAGCAGACCACTTGAAAGGTTAAAAAAGTCGGTAAGGTTTGTTTGGAAACATTCAGCAAATTATAGTGACATCCCACAGTATGTCCTTGGAATGTCAAAAAGAAGGAAAAACAATAATGGCAGATTATTAAAATGTTTGTTATGAGCAAACACTCCATCTAAGACTTAATGATCTATGAAAGGGCCACATTTGGGCTTCCTGTGGAGCCTCCACAGCCTCCAGAAGTCTTGTTTTATTTATTTGTGATATCTCCACAATGGGCTAAACCATCAGGAGCACTTAAGAGATAGTGACTAATAGAGACTAGTGGCTGGGATCCAGAGTGTTAAGTTAAACAGCCTAAGTTTATGTCCTAGCAAAGCCACCAACTATGTGACCTTGGATGATATATAAGGTAGCTCCCTGAGCCCTGATGTCCTTGTCTATAAAACAGAGTGACATGCCAATCTCATGAGGTCTTGGTGACAAGTGAAAGAATACATGCAAAGCCCTTGCCAACATTATCTGAGAATAACTGCTCAAAAATATTAGCTGTTACTATCATCATGAGTNAGCTTCAAATGTGCCCATAATCAAGACATTATATGTAAAAATAAACATGTGAGGGCATCATATAAAAATTAAAAGAAAATAAACCCAGGTCCCGTCACATGGATCTGTACCTCCAACAGTGGAAATGTGAAGAGTGCTTGGCGGTATTATGGAGTATTGTGTGTTCAGAAGCATTTGGTGACGTCTCTTCCTGTAACCAAAAGATGAGCCCCCTTGTTCCATATTACTCTGGTTATTTCAGAGGCACAGCCTCACTCACTCCAATCACCCACTTGTTACTGAATTGGTGCTGTCCATTTTTACAACCGAGATTACACTAAGCATTATTCTGGACACCGGAGACTTTTCATTGGTGGCTTAGTTACTTTCGTATCACCCTGACTGAATTACTTGACAGTAGTGATTTAAGACAGGAAGCTTTATTCTGGCTTATGATTTCAGAAGTTTTAAACATGTAGGGGAGGGAGGCAGGTGCCAGGGAGCAGCTCCATCTTTGGCAGTGGAATTATGAAGCAACTTTATATCCAAGCAGACCAGGAAACAGAAAAAGCAGCGTGGAACCCAGTGCTGGTAACTCCTTCAAAGGCCTGCTCTAGTGGCCCACTTCTGCTAGCCAGGCCCTACCTCCTAAAGGCTCCATGGTCCTCAAAATAGTAGTACAAGCTGGAACAAGCATTAAAAACACCGTAGAGGCTGTAGAAGCCATCCCAAATTCATATGTAACTTGGTGAAAGACGTCACACCTTGAAAACCATCTGCATTNTATCTCCCAGTTAAAGCTACCTTACCCAGATTACAATGGTAGTTCTGTTTTCTACAGAATAAGAAACAGTCATTTCTGAATGTTCCCACTTAAAAACCTGAGCAGGTTATTCTCGCCTCAGGCTTTTCCCCAATAGAAAATTGTTATTGATGTTTTGGAAGCGTCATATCCCATTCAAAGGTAAAGTCTCCTTCCACTTGCCACTTTTCTAGTGATTTTTTTCTACACAGTGTCTACAAGTCAACACTCCTGGGTTCAATTAAAATATGAATTTAGCCACTGGATTCATAGNGAGATGATCAAACTTGAATACTAATACCTTAACTATTTCCTGTGAATGTCAGGACGGGACCCATTGAGGAATTGTTTTGAAGACAATGGCTGGGAGCCCAAGGTGCCTGGGGATGATTATAGCTCAGTACAAGTCTATATTGGATTTGGCTGATTTTTTTTTTTTTTTAGCAAACACAGAATATTGCTCATTAGACTAACAATTTGCTGGCAATTATATCTTTGTGAGAAATTCAAAGCCACTGAAACTATGCCACATTCTGCTTTCCCAGTGCCTCATTATCCCACAGGACAGAGATTAATTTTCCAGACCCCTGTTTCAAAGACTTAACTCATTGCATCATGATTTTTAAAAAACCAATACTTATTGAGTTCTTAATATGTGCCAAATTGTCTATACTTACTTGTCAGGAAAAAAAAATAGACCAAAGGTATAGCTCTTCCTCACAGAGCATCCATTCCAAGACAATAAGGAAACAAACAGGTTGTATGATGAATCAGTTGGGTTGAACTATGAAGACTTAGGAATGAATGTTTCAAACAAGTTAGATAAAGTCTTATAGCAAGTAGGAGCATGGTCAGGTGAGGACTGAGCGAAGTGGGCAGAATCCTAGGAAAGCGAAGTTTAAAACAGAGCTATAGAGCTGAAAACTGAACCACTGCCATGCTTAGTANACTTCTAGATGCTGTTGATATCGTCTTCTTAATGTTTTCTGACTTGCAAACTTAAAGTAGTAGCTAACTTCGTTCTTCATCTAGGAACTGGCATGTATGGAATTTGAACCAGAGCTTGAGCCTGTAACCACCCCATGGAACTTCTTCCCTAAGGTACAACTCTGGCATTCACTTGAAGTTCTGACTTACAAAATCAGCATCCAGCATCAGTGTGGTCCTTCCACAGTCTGATGCATAGATCTGCTCTCAGCTGGCTTTGTATCAGAAGGAATCTAAGCAAGCTGCTGGCAGACTGAACAAGCCATGTAGATGAGCTTGCACTTAATTGTGGGTACCGAATCCTACCTAGGTTACTCAGCTCAAAGGAGATGTACAAATTAAAGTTTGAATGCTGTTGGTCTCCCATGACTAAGACAGAAGAGTATTAATACTCTTTCTCAGCACTGACTCTTATAAAGCCTAAAAAAGAGCTTTAAAGAGACCAAAAACTGTGTGATATTCAGAAATAGTTTCAGTGTATTAGAAGAATGAAAATAATCCTTTGAGGTTCAATATATACAGAAGTAGATGAGAGAAGAAGAAAGGAAAAGACGAGAGAGAAGCTTGCTACATTGTAAGCCCACTTCAGTGGGTCTCTCTCTCTCTCAACTTTTGCTTTGAAGCTGAACACTTGAGAGATTAGCCCAGCACTAAAGAAAATGCCCTCTTTTATGTGTGAAAGCTTGGTAATTGCTGCAGAAAGATACTTAGTGGCTCATAATATTCATATAATCAGATTAGTTTTGAATCCTACCTCAGCGGAGGACGCTGGAGTAATCCAATTCTCGCCTGTTTACCTTGTCAGTGCGGGCACTTTTTTTATCCTCAGTCTTTCCTTTCTGAGCCTCAGTGGATGCTATCAACAAAGCTATTCCAGGATCTTAGGGAACAAGTCAAGTGCCAAGGCAGAAGTAAAAAGAAGAAGAGGCATTCTCAATGTTTGAAGAGGAGTGGGGTGTGCTCCATTGAGTTGGCTTTTGGCACCTTGGTTGGTTCATTTACCTCCTCGCTAATAGTTAAAACAAGTCGGTGGCTTTCACCCTACACAACTATAACTCTGCTGGGCAGTTAACATCTCAATTCATAGACACCTGTCTCATGACCAGTCTTCTCCGAGCTTTGAGCATATGGCTGTGTCTGATGGCTTCACTGATTTCACTAGGGAGAGGTTTTTTGTTTTTTTGTTTTTTTTAAGATCTCTATTTGAGGGGTAGCCACTACACAGATGAATGATACACGGCTGGAATTAATTATTGCTTGCCAAGTTTGAAGACTGATTCATTCTAAATTCAGAGCCAAACCTTATCTTAATGCTGGTATGCTTTTGGTTAACTGAGTCTAGCTCCTTTCTTACCCCCGGTAACCCAGTGTCATTTGTATTTCNCTGTTAATGGTAGACTGTGTATTTGAGCACCCAAGTTTGAAATTTGTTTTCTAATTATATAAACATGAGGGTGGCCATACATTCCCTGGACCTGATAATTAAGAATGATCTTACCTTGTAATCACAGAGTTCCTCTTTTCTGTGAAGGCTTTCCTTTCTTCCTGAAATGAAAGTGGCATTTCAGCCATCTGGCACAGGCTTCTGTCAATTAAGGACTCCAATCATATTTTATCCACGTTATTCTGCAGGAATAATGAACTTGGTCTTCATAAATAAATGTGTGCTCTCCGGAATACGGTAGTGCCCTTCAGTATTTCTGAACTTTCCAAAGATGAATATCCCTTGAGCAAATAACATATCAGCAAATATCCTGATAAATGCTGTGATCTAATGGGGGAAAGTGGTGCAGATTACAGATAATAGCCGCCAGTCAGTCTTGGAAACCGCCCTAAAAGCTTGTTGGGTNGGTAAGCTTTTTACCCCCCTAACCAATGTCTAACTGTCGGGACAGCTCCCTCTCATGGCTTGATTAACTTTTTCAAAGCACGATGGATCTCTAGTCGTTTTGGAAGTTATCCCAGCGGGCATTCTCCTAGGCTTCCCTGGGGAAAGGGGATAGGCCAGTGTCTCTCATTTTGTGTTAGGGCTTTGAAGTCAGACGATTTCAATTACCTACCAGACCCGGCATTTTCTTTGAATAAAACACTTACCCAGTCTCAGGCCCACATTTCTGCAGTTCCTGATACAGAAAGTGCCCTCTGCCTAGTTTGCTTCATGTAGATTGCCACCACACTGGTTTAAGCAACTACAGAAGCAGTGTTTGTATGTTAGCTACAGTCAGTATCATGAAGCAGTGTTTGTATGTTAGCTACAGTCAGTATCATGAAGCCAGGGGAAGAAAGGAAATCATTCTCTATTTTCTGTACATTTAACTTCTTAGAAACCACAGACAGTTCTTTTATTTTAGAGTATGTTTTACAGGGAAGAAGTTCTCCTAAAAGTGACTCAATTCTTTTCTTCCCTCCAGATAAATAACATGCAAAGTTTTGTGGTTTTACACCCCACCCCCAGAAATGGTTCAACCAATCAGAACCAAAACATCACAGGAGCAAAAAAATAAAAGTAAAAATAAAAATAAAAAATAGTTGCTACATTGACTGAAAGTCAAGATATGTCTCTTATGACAAAGAGACTGAAATTCTCACTTTTTACCAAGTGAGAGCCAATCTGGGTCATTGACTATATTGAAACGTTTGAATGTTTTCAAGTGTAGGGAGTGTGTGTGTGTGTGTGTGTGTGTGTGTGTGTGTGTGTGTGTTTCATGCTTGGAAATTCTGTTGGAGAAATATGGTTATACTATTTTGACAATTTTTAACCTGCTTAAATTGGATTTTTTAAAGTGCACAAATTGATGTTCTGCCACTTGGAGAATGTTTTAAAGATACCAAGACTTCAAAGAAAAACAGTGCGAGTAAATCAGATGCAAACATCCCTGTATCAATCCCAGCAAAATTAGTTTAGGATTTCCTAGGGCAATGCTAAATTAGAAGGATGCTCTGGCATCAGGGCAAGTACCACTGGTAATCATTTTTTTTTGTTATGGGAGGCATGGAGCTGGTAGCTGAGAATGATATTTTAATAACCTGTAGAAATTCCTAAATGACATCAACTTCATAGATGCTTTATAAGGATACAACTGAGAATTCTTAGAATCTCTGCCAGTGTCATGGAAAGGTGTGTCAGCTCTGGTTCCTTGGNATTTGGGATGTCATGTGGCTTTTCTTGCCTTTGCTCTTCCTTCCTGCCTTCCTATTTGGTCATCAGATATCTTTCTCTAACTTACTAAAGAGTAAATTAGGTCTCAAAAACAGCAACGTGTATTAGACACGATATCAGCAGCAGAAGCTGAAAGCGTTTTTTTGTTTTTTTAAATGAAACCAGAGAGACGGAGTGATCTGCTTGATAATAAAGCTTAGCTTTAATGCCAGCTCCATGCTGTTACAGCATATTACTAAACAGCAAGCAATGTGGCACAGATGTTGTGGCGGCCATATTTTACACCATCCAAAAGGTCATGTCGCTTGTTATTACATTCGGAATCAATATTAAGTGAGCGTTCCAAATTTCAGCTGTCAGTTGAATTTATTGCTGCAAACCAAAGCTGGAGGGTTCTGGACTGTGATTCAAGCAAGCTAACAAATTAACTAATATAAGGGCATGCCTAGAAGAAGCAGGTGACCCACATGCCAAAGCAAAAGCTGGGTTCATACATAGCTGCAAGAAAGGGCTGCTTCAACTGCCAATCAAAAACAATTGCCACCTCACTGATAAAAAAGAAGGGAAGGGAGAAAGGAAAGAAAGAAGGGAGTAAGGAAAGGAGGAAGACAAGCAGTTGAGGGAGCTAGGGAGTCCATGTTAGATGGGTAGGATAGCCTGAGGGCAGATCAATAAATAAAAAGGAAGAAGAAGGAAAGGAGGGAGGAGGAGGGAGGGACAAAAAGAAGGAAATCTCTTTTCTAAGGTAGATGGAATATTCTCAGAGTAACTCAATAAAAATAGGAAATCAGNGAGACGGGGAGGGAAAGAAGTAACGAAAGTGGATGAGGTAGGTGATACACCGGAGGTCGGCTTCTTGGGATAAACTGTGTCCTATCAGAGTACCCAGGATCAGAACCAGCACACTTTGGAGTCTGCTTGCATCTATAAATTTGCCTGAGATCTGGTCACCTGGCCTGAATCCAAGCCTTAGACGTGGATACATTGAGCCAGGAACTAATCTGACTTTCTTCATCGTCTCTCCATATATCATTNCCTCAGTCGTGGCTGTAGAGTCTTTGCCACTAGCTCTGGAAATGGTACAATAAACCCTGTAGATGCCCATTTAAACTATTCATGGAACACCCCACCACACACACCAGTTACTTAATATGATTTATTCAGGGAAATTTAGGGATTCCTGGTGAGCAAGAAGAAATCAAAGGTCATACGCAATCAGATTAATAAGGACATGCACTTTCAGATGTGCCAACCAGCGTCCCCTGTATAGGATGACTGTCCACAGCAGGCAGGAAGCCTGTGTGTGGTTCTATAGACCCATGATTGGCTCTGAAATTATGTGTAAAACATATCCTTGAAACCATCTCTGTCTGCGANGGACTCTAGTGCATCTGCTGAAGAACAAATGTTGAGCACATAGCAGGTGGTTCAGAGATGTGCAGAGACTTCTCTGGGAGCAAGAGCTCACAAGGCATCTTGAAAGGAGAAGTAAGCAAGAAGAAATTAGGTTGTGTGGTCCGCTGGCAGACAGAATTTCTCTCCTGACAATTTTCCTGCTTGAAAAGTCTCCGGAGACTTTGGACACATTAGCAAATCTCTAAACTGCTGATAATGTGGGGCTAAAGGTAACTAGGGCCCTCAGGTAGTTTCTGACAGAAGCAATGTGTGCTTTTCTATAGTTCCTTACATCCTGCCTCCTGTTACAAATGCCAGTTATGATTTTTAATTGACTTTACTACGAGAGTCGAGGAAAAAATAAACCTCTGTAATTCTAGTAAATAAGTACTTCAGTCAAGGACTATTCATTATTCAAGATTCAATAAACATTTTTGAGTACCTACTCCGGGTACATCCTATGTTCAGTGCTCAGGGATAAAGGATAAACAAAACAGGGTCCCTATTCTTGAGAACCGAGAGAGAAGCAGACATGTCCAAGGATGTCCNATCCAGAGCCACAGTGTGTAGCTTAGAATTCTGTGAACTTACACCCCACAGGTTTATTTCTAGGACTTTATCCAAGGAAATAATGCATAAAATTATACTTANATAGATATTAATTGTATCATGGTCGCTGACAGCTAAGTAGGTGCTTGATGATTATTTATTGGATAAATAAGTATTATTATGAATATTCATAAGAGTGAATGGGGGATTCTATGTGTCAAACAAGGAGGACTGGTTACATGTGGCACATACAAATTCAAACATTTTGGGAGAATGACGTTACAAGACGTAGTCTCAGCGACACAGCTTTCCAAAGTCATATTGCTAAGTAAAAACAGCTTAAGTTTGTAATAGGAATTTTGATTCTATGGGGAAAAATTGATATACAGAAGGGGCCAGGGAGACAACCCAGCAGACTAAAGCCCTTGCTGCCCAGGCCTAATGACGTGAGTGTGAGCCCCAGAATCCACAGTGAAAGCAGAGAACTGACTCCAAAAACTTGTCTTTGTTCGCCACACATATGTTGTGGCATTGCACATGTGCTCTCTGAATGAATGAATGAATAAATAAATAAATAATTCAATAGCACAGTCTGATAATCAAGCTAAATAACTGATGGTTGAACTGAAATAAATAAATAAATATAAACAGGACATCATGGGATCAAACCATGTGTATCAAAATCATTTATTTTATCATACATGTAGAAAACTATTCTTATCATCACTAATCTTAAACTGTACTGGCCTAAAGAGGTCAGGCCCAGTGTTTTGTTTTGTTTTGTTTTCACCCTATGGAATTATGTCTATATGTCATAAAGTTCTTCCATGAAGTAGCATGTAGGAGTTTCTATTGAACTACTATAAAAAGCTTGCAAAAATATCAGATTGGGAATCCCTCTAGGTGTGTACAGGTTCCCCATCAGCTCTTCCACTTGTAGTCATACCTAATTTGACAGCATTGTTTGTAGCAATTTGCATGCATTGAATTTTTTTTCAAGGCGTTGNACTTAAGAAAGAGCTTTGTTTTTATGCCGTCTCATTGGTGCGTGCTATATTTAACTGAATTGCGAAATTAGATTAAAGTACAACTGGCATCAATAGGTTTGCAAATAAACAAAATTTCCAGGAGTGGGAGAGTGAGGGGGGAGGGGGTTATTAAGAGGCAGCCGATGAACTGCGCGGTGTGGAATTATTTGTATGTTTTCAGCAAGTGTGAAGTAATCTAACAAGTCAGTCAAATGAAAGTCGATCAGGGGAACTTCTGGTATGTGCAGGAGCCAGAGGAGAGNAGGGGGTGATTGAAAACCAGAGACCACAATTTTAATAGCATGTGTCTGTGAAGGGGAAATTGTACAAGATTTGTATTTGCTCTCTTTTCCTGTATTCTCCAAACTCCTTACAGGGAAGAAATATACTTTCACACGTATGTCCTCATTCCCTTCCTTTATTGTTGACAAACATTTAATCTGGAAACTGCTCTGTGCCTAGTGCCGTGTGCTACTAGTTATCTCACACGGGTCTGACTGCTTTAGTGGTATTCTTTGCGGCTGAGCCTCCTGCCTTTGAATCTCAACTGTGTTGCTTTTTATAGGCGCACTTTGGGACCCTGAGTAGTAACCTGGTTTGTGTAACTGCAGAATAGAGATAGTAGTAGCAATCTCCAGCAGCCAGGGGGTTTGTGAAAATAAAATAAAATGTAGCCAGATCCCAGAAGAGTGCTCGCTGTGTTACGTGACTCTGTGTTTCTAGGTCTTCAANCTCATCACTCATCGTTCTAAAGGCTTCAAAGGGTTTAGTTCCTAACTNGCAAGCCAAAGCACACCTCTACATCACATTTATAGAAGAGTGCAAGCAAATGGCTGATGAAGTGACAGCATACATGTATTTTATGCTACGGAGGAGAGCTGAGGGATTATGACCCAAAGGCTGACTCTGACCTGATGTCTGTCTTTATAAATAAAGTTTTCTTGAGACACAGCCATGCCATTCACTTATCTGGTGGCTGTGGCTTTTATTTCACACTGTAGCATCAAGCAGACAGACAACTTAGAGCAGAGCTACATGGACTACAGAGGCTGAAGGATTCACTGTGTCTCACAGAGAAAGGATGACAACTCTGCTGTTGGACATCCATCAAGGTAGTGTCCTTGTAGGGTGAAGTAAAAAGAGTTTATGTGCTAGGAAGAGGCTCCTTAGGAATCAGCCTGCATCGTGTGTGTATGGATTATGCTGAAACCAACGAGATCTGGTAATGTACAAGGGAAAAAACAGGTTTGACTGAGAGTAAGGACCAACGTGAGCAAAAAAAAGGCACTGTAGATTTAGTGTGTTAAACACCAGGGAGCCATTATAATCTTTNGGGAAGGACAAACATACACATAACATGGCTTAAATTAGATTACCTGACAGTGGTATGTGCAGGGATTGTAGACAGTAACCCCTAACTGGGGAACAAATAGGCAGCTGTTACATGAATATGGTTGTAAAGAAACAGGGTCCCAATCAGAGCAGTGGTGGGAGGGGAAAGAAAATTAAGTTTCATATAGTTCTTTCATCCTTATAAGAACTGTTTTCCACGTTCTCATGAAGGGAACTTCATGGGTTTCTTTCCTGGAAAAAAGCACAGTTGGATGTAGTCAACAGTAGAATTTACCAGAATTAGCAGAACTACAGTCTTTACAAGAAAGAGAGATTAAAATCGCAACTCTGGAAGGGATAATCCATCTAGATAAAACGCTGGAATAGACACGTGGTGTCTTTCA
>LZPO01027580.1:95327-113581 GCA_001675575.1 Neotoma lepida
GGGCTGTTCCTTAAAGGTTTAAATGTACAGACTCGAAAAAACTCTGACTTAACAGTGAAGAAGTTACTTCCTTTTCAACTCTCTTTCTCATCNCGCTAAATCAAGGAGGACATCTTGGCTTCACTGTTTCTGCCAGTCGACTTCCTTTCCATTGTATTTTTCACCTTTCCATCTCTGGTAGATGATGTTTTTTATTCATTTATTTTTTTGTGACATGCTGTTTTATTTTTAAATAATTGCATTTAATTGGGGGGAGGGGTGCTAAGTCTGCCTCAGCAAGGAAACAATAATATCTGATAAAAACAGAGAGTACAAGAAGAAATGACTTTTGGGAAAGGTTCTAATGGAGAAGGCTTGCTTCACATCTCACTGAAAGTCCGTGAACTGGATGTCTTGCTTTTTTGCAAGCATCCTCCCAGAATCTATGACTTCAGAGGAGTGAAAATAGCAGCAGATCCTTGCCACAAACACTGCAAGACAGGAACAAAAGGGAAATACCTTAAGGTGGCTTTGCCTATCTAGTCCCAAGTACCTAATCTACGGTACCAGAGGGTCAAACTCATGGAAGATTTTGTCTTTGTTTTTCTTTTCCAAAATTCAAATCCCTGGGCCTCAACCCCAGAGTTTCTGTTTTAGTGGACCCAGGGTGGAATGTATAAAATCTGCTTTCACAACCGTCAGAGATGAGCTCTTCCAGCTGAAAATCGCCATTCTGGGTTGATTCCAGGAGTGTATTTCAATCAAAGAGAGGAAATACACGTGAATGAGCCTTGTAGCTATAAATCAGTCCAATGCAAAGAGCCCATACTAATATAGGGTCCATAATGACACTACTGATTTTAAAATAAGTATCTAAAATATCTTTCCAAATCATGGAGCCCCATGTTAACCAAGCAGTTAAGTGATGTGCCAATAGTTTTAGCCTCTCTTGACTTCAGGAAACTTCTCTAGAAAATTGCGGCAGTGTTTTATTTGCATGAGAATGATGTGTTTGATGAGACAGTCTACTGGAGCCCCTCGTATTTCCATAGCATACATGTGTGTCTTCACCACGGTAGAATCAGGCAAAATCCTGCTCTTACAGAGTGCTGCAGGTGTCATGCAAGAACAATCCTGGTTACTGTTAGAGGCAGCTCTTCAGTTGGGTTTTGTTCCACAGATCAGAAGAGCACAGGAATCCTCTGGTAGCTCTTTGACAGCCCTTCTCTGCCCTCAGCCTAGTAATGCTGCTCTCCTCCTGGATTCCGAGAAAACCATGTGTTTGTGATGGAACACCCAAGTCCAGGCGAGATGATTCATTTCTAATCACCACCATTATCCAGGTGACTTGCNTGAGCCTGGCATGCAGAGTTCCCTTTCAGCATCGGCATTTTAGAACTGGCCTTACCCTGCCATACCCAGAGCCCTGTGAAAATATTTTCAACAGCTAACAAGCNGAGNCTNNGGTTACAATGNGCTCATTAGGCTGCACGCTAGTTTTCAAGTCTTGTAGCACATATAATCTACTCTTGATTTCCATTGTATTTCCGTTCTTGTGGGCATCTGCTCCAGAGCACTAGCAGCCTCAGGGTTTGGCCAAGGGCTGCTGTCATGATGTGTGTTTTCCATGAGGCTGCAATGCCTGGGAAATTACACACCTACCTTCTTTATCCCAACCACCCTTTGAGTGGCCCCTCAGCTGTGCCATAGCCTTACACCATCCTCTGTGAATAAATTCCTTGAGGAATCAAATAAAATTTAAAAAGACAATGTGAATTAGTTCCAGTAGATGAAAGGGTTGATTTCGGAGGTTTTTGTTGTCTTGTTTTATTTCTATTCGTTTTAAATTCAATCTCTCTTTGTTCCGGGCCTTACTTCGGTGTTACAGAACCAATGCTCTATTTCTAAATGATCAGTTTCCACATAAAGGCCTTTGATCAAGCAAGTACAGTACTACGTTTTTCTTTGTGCTTTGAAAGCCTTGCATTTGGGGAAAATATTCTCTGAACCTGAGGTCAAATGTTCCATTATTATTTTATTTCTTGACGGATAGTTATAAAGAGTCATGTTTATTCATTTCTTGGGCAATTGCTTAGTGCCTGCAATGTGCCTGTCAAGGTGCTAGACCTTGCAAATACAGAGATAAATGTTCCCTGTTTCATCCTGTTGTGGAAATAACAGCTAGTGGAGAATGTCAGCCTCCTCAACTTACGTGGACACAATAAACAAGGTGAGTGGCATTAATATAGCTGTGAACACAAGCTACAGGTCAGAGACAAGGAGCAAACACAGAGACCCAAGGAGAAGGAAGGTGTCGTGTCAGGATTGAGTGTGAGTGACAGAGAACCAGCCGCCCAAAGAGACAAGAGTAAAGAAAGACAGGCTAGAAGCAACTGTTGGGAGGACTACAGATGTGTCTCCTGGAGAATGGCCATAATTCAAGAAGTGGATTTCTGTGCTGACAGGAATATGGTTGTTGGGTACATTGGCCTTACTTAGAGAGCTGNATGGGACTGATAAGTGGGGAATAGAGGAGAGGAACNAAGAGGGAGAGGCAAGTGTCACGATGTCTTAGTTCACTTGTGCTGCCATCACAAAACACCACACTTGAGGGGTTCTAAGAACAGAAATGTATTTTATCAGAGTTCTGGAGGCTGAGAAATCATCTGAAAGCATGAGACCCAGAGAGGGTGTGGTGCTAATAGATGCTATGAAGTTTTTTCATCCAACAACAAGGGGCAGAATAAAGAGGTGAGTGGTTCCTAGAAACCTGTCCTATAAGATCATTACTCTGTTCATGAGAGTTGGAGCCCTCCTGACCTACTGACATCCTAACACCTCCCCATCCTGTCACACTGGGGACTGGGTGGCAGCATACATTCTAGAGGGAACACAAACATTTGAGTCACATCAGGAAATATGGGACCCTTTACCATTTAAGACCTTCAGTGAGAAGTATAGCTCATGGCTTCATATTCAATATATTTCCTTTGCCTTTTCTTACCCCTTCCACCTCTCAGCCATGATTGAAAAAAAAAAGCCTTTCCGTCTATGACACTAAAAGCAATAAATGAAATCAAAGCTAAGGATGGGAGCGAATTCATTTAGAACAGAACTGTAGTTCCAGCATTCGGAGGCCAAGGCAGGAAGATTGTCATAGGTTTGAGGCTAGCCTGGGCTACATAATGAATTCTAGACCAGCCTGAGCTTCAGTGTGAGAACTCATATCAATAATAATAATAATAATAATAACAATAATAATAATAGAAATAATAATAGAAATAATAATAATAACAATAATAGCATTATCATCTATAAGAAGAAAAAGGAGAATAATTCATCTAGGCTACAATCACTGAATCCCTCTGGGTGCTTATATGTGATCCTCAGAGATAGAATTGAATTGAGCTTTAGACCTGAAAGGCACATTTTCTTCCTCCAGTCTTATCAAACTGTTCTGTTGAACAGAGCCCAAGANGTTCTGTACAGCTTGAAGTAATTAAACCAGTTACACACAACGCAGAGTAGACATTTTTTGACTTGCAACTTCCGATGGTTTAACTGGATTCTCCCTAAGTCTCATCGGAATGATAAAGCACCGTGTTAGCTTAAGTGCATATAGGTGCATCATAGTACAACTAATGATGTCTGAGCAAGGTTCACACCTGTCAACCTTCATTCTTTCTCTATGAGACTAGCAGTTATTTCCTGGGATGCCAGATATTAACTTGCATGAATCCTAGAAAGGATGACACATTAACCCTGTGTACACAAGAAAATCAAATGAGTGCTTACAGGATCACGTGCCAACTGTAGATAGATCCCAGCAGAGACTTAAGAGCCAAAGAAGCTCAACGCCTGATGAAGGAGACATTAGGAAGAGCCTCAGGCACAGAGGAAATGTGGCAAATAAATAATTGGCCAATCACGTCTCTGTTTTATCGGGTTCCTTATCCCTCACACAAGGAACATCAAAGCTACCATGCTAGACCCAATTTCNCTTATGTGATGTCCACGGGATGATANGGCAGACTAGAGAAGGCTCCCTTCCTTGTCCCAGTGCCTGTGGTCAGGCATGTAAAATGTCCTCTGAGAAGAATGACTCTCCACTCCTGTTCAGTTTTGTCACTCTTTGCCTCCGTTGATTTCTCTGTTTCTTGGAACAGATACAGATTGAGAACAAGTATTGATATATGGAGGATCTGAGCACCCACAGAACCAGGGAAGAGGAATATCTCTATTGAAGATGATAATGAATCAGTGGGGAGAATCCTGCTATTTTTTTTTTTTGCAGGAGCAGCGTTCTCTTTTTTTTCATTCTTTCTCTCTTTCTTTTCTCTCTCTCTCTCTCTTTCTCTTTCTTTCTTTCTTTTGGTTATGGTTATGGTTTTTGTTTTTGTTTTGTTTTGTTTTTTTCGAGACAGAGTTTTTCTGCGTAACTTTGGAGTCTGTCCTGAAACTCTCTCTGTAGACCAGGCTATCCTGGAACTCACAGAGATCTGCCTCTGCCTCCTGAGTGCTAGGACTAAACGCGTGCGCCACCACCTCCTCGGCAAGCAGCATTCCTTTCTATACTGATGTCACAGTAGGAATCAGAAAGCCCCAGAGCTGAATGGTCCCACAGAGCTTCAATCTTCAATTCCCAGAAACTAGATCANGTACCTTGAGAATCGAGGAAGTACTGTTCAGATCTTAAATAAGGACTTATTGGGATCCCCTTCCTTTCTTTCTTCCTCCTTTTATTCTTCCCTTTCTTCCTCTATCTTCTTCCCCTCCTCTGTTATTTGCAGCATTCAGGCCAAGTATATGTATATAGAGATATCTATCTACTGCAGATAGATTTATCTACAGATACAAGTTGCACTCATCCGAAGTGTACCTTTTGATGACTATATGTCATTATGTAGTCATCTCTCAAATCCAGTTTCAAAANGTCTCCATCATATCAGAAAGTGTCACATGCTTGTCACTCTGTTTTCAATCAGCATAAAAGAAAAAAAAACATCAAAAATAGATATTAGGGAATATTCTTTACTTGAATACTAAGAAAGTCTATTTTGTAATTTCTTACTCTAAGAATGTATTTACATTGATTTTTCTGACCTCTGTGATGATAAAATTGTTGTAGCATAACAAAGAATAGAAAATGAGAAAGATGGTATTCAGTAGCTATGGGTCCAGTTGTTAAGAGCTTCCTATTTCTGGGACATTGTTCTTCTTCTTGGAGATGTNGAGAGTGGAGGAGTGGAGCATGGGATGGATGACAAGGGGAGCAATCTGCTNCATCTTGGATACAAACATCTTAAATGTACATAATTGTTAACCCTTTGGCTGTCAGGAACTTGGAACCATGTCGATACCACTCTGCCTCTTGTTGACCGTGTATTCCATTTTATTGGAATGCGTTTGTTTAGTTAATTCTTGCCATGTGCTCTCNGCGATTTATAGATTAGAAAATGGAGCCTTATCTCAAAGGCATCGTTTCAAGTCAATGGGCAGTAGATGTCAAAGCCAAGGACCAGCCAAGATCCACTGCCCCGCCTCTGCTTTAAAGGGCACGTTTTATCACATCTCTAGATAAGAAGGTCAAGGCACAGCCTTTACAGCCCTCCTAATTGTCAGGGGACTGTTTCTGTTACTAGAAGAGAAAAACTGAAAATATATGGCCATAGGGGGAAAGGCTAAGCCAACATCAGACTTAATAGCCACCCCAAAATGGTGGGAATAAAAAAACACCAGTGTTTATGGCTTTGGAAGTTTTGCGAGGCAGCCTTTTAAACTGTGCCAGTGTCAGAGGCCGAGAGAGCGGAGGAGCAGGCCTGTGGGCGGGCCACTGCTTGCCTGGTTTTGTTAATTCTCCCCCTGGGAAGGGACTTCACCAGGCATCTATGGTAACACTTGGGGAGGTTTTGCCATTTGGCTGCTTGAATAAACTGGGGCTAATTTGGACAGTGTGAGAGGTGCATTGTCTGAGGCTGGCTTGCTCCTGGGGCAGCGCTCACTTGCCATTTTAAACATAAACACTGCCTTGTATTAGATTATTTTCATTCTGTGCTTTATTATCTATCCCCATCTTCCTCAAACCTGGTTAATCACAGCAGTCATGGTGGACAAGTGCTTACCAGAAGAGGTTCCTGTTCTCCTGAGAAATGTTGATACACTAGTCCTTTGCAAAGACTTCCATTCTGTAGTTTTGGAAAATTTTTCTTCTAATTCTTGGAATCAGGTTTTCTACTCTCTAAAACTGAATCCAAAAAGACATACCCCTCATCTAGCTAGAGTGCTTAGCACCAAGTAAAGTCCAGTAGATTTTATTGAATAAGGAGAAGAAGGAGTGAGCTTCAAAGGCTCCTTGAAGTCAGTGATGATGTAATTTACCATGCCTAGTACCAGTAGCTGTCAGTAACTGTTTCTAGTGGCTTAGTTTTCAACCACCTTGTATTTTTCCTTTTTCTTTGCTCCGTCCTGGGCATGCTACCATGAGTTTCCTTGAAGTTCTGTGTCCTAAAAGACCAGATTCCTGTTTGGTAAGGTGAGGAGGTGGGCATCAGACCCACAAGCTGGTTTTGTGTAGTTTCAGAAGTTCGCTCATCCTAGCTGTCTGAGGAGAAAACCAATTCCCATATTTTGCAAGTTTACTTTGCTGTAGTACAGTGAATAATTGTCCTGAGGGGANGAGATGGCATCAGAGAATATTAATCTTAGATTTTCATTTCCTGTAAAATAACTTTCCACTTATTATATTCAGTGAGAATACTTTGAGTTTCAGGAAATATGCATATTTTATCACAGACAATCCGAAGTGAGTTCGAAAATGTAGCTGAAGCTCCAGAGTTAAGAGGCACAGACAACTGGGGAGANCCAACAGTGCTACAGTATACTGAAAAAGAATAAGTGGTAAACAGAGACAGAATCAAGTTACCCATGGCATGAACACTTGCGCATCATTGTCCAGTTTCGACTTAAGTTTTAATAAAAAGTAATAATAAGAAATCATTAAAAAAACATAGTGACAACAGTGACAATCCAAGTCTCAAGCCCAGCCTGTGTCAGACACTGTACATACAAGCTTTTACATACTGTCCATTCTAAAGAACCCGTGAGATGGTACAGCATATCTAAGTGAAAGCATCTCAACTAAGATTAGGGTTTTTTTGTTTGTTTGTTTTTTGTTGTTTTTTTTTTTGTTTGTTTGTTTGTTTTTCGAGATAGGGTTTCTCTGGTGCCTTTCCTGGAACTCACTCGGTAGCCCAGGCTGGCCTCGAACAAGATTAGGTTTAAGGAAAAGAATAAAAACACATTCACATGGAACTCAAAAGTGGTCCAGGGATAGCTTCAGGCAGGCTAGAGTTCAGGGGTAGGAATATGAGCATAAAACCTTTCTCTTCCCTTGGGTTTTCACTATGTGGTAGCAGGGATGAGTCACTAAACTCCAGGTTACATCCTCTGATGATCAAGTACAAGCAAAGAGAAGATTCTCTCTGCACAGCCAGGAAAATCCACAAAATCACCCCTCCTTCTNCCTGTTGACTGTAAGGTCTAAGGGTCCCCTAGACCACATTACAGCTGATACCATCTGCATTTGAGGGTCCTCAAGAGCAATCTCAGTTTCAATAACTTACCAGAATGACTCCTAGAGCTCACTAGAAGCTGTTATCCTCCAGGTACATTTTCTTAAAGCAAAAGGATACACCCTAAAATCAGGCAAGAGAAGACAGTCATGTGGCAAAGCCCGGGGAAGTTATGAAAGCCAAGTTTCCAGTTGTCCAGTTACAGACAGTGCTAGATTTTCCTATTAACAGTGTATGAGATCAAGCACAGGTAGTTGCAGGCTCGCCTGAGTCTTCAGGTCTTAAGTTTTAGTTTGGGCTCAAACACGTAGACATGGTTGGTCATTCATGTGGCTGATATTTTGACACTAATCTGTCTAATGCTGTAGTTCATATGATGTGGTCCTAAGTCCTCACTGTAAATCCCACTGTTGAATTATCCAGTGTGACCCAGGGCCCCTAAGGAAACAGAGACACTTGTAACTAGCCCTTTTAACACTCATATCCCAAGAGTTCTGGAATCCCATCCCAGGATTCATGGCCCAGGACCAGACCTCTCTTTGGATAGTGTTAATGAACAACAACAACAACAACAAAAAGAAACAAAAAGAGAAAAGAACATGGCTGGCCCTAGGTATGGTGGAGGAGAAGATTTATTATAGATATATGGAAGAGCAGAGCCAGACGCAGGGACATCTGGGAGAGTCCAGAGTGGGCATGACCAGACTGAGCTATGCCATGTGAGGAGAGGGGGGAAGGGAAGGAGAGAGGAGAGCAGAAGAAACAGGTGCAGCAGCTAAGAGACCCAAAGTACAAAGAAAATGGGTAACCAAAATTGTTGGATTATGTAGGGGAGACCAGCCCAGCCCCCTAGGCTGGAGCGTTCAGGGTAGGGGGTGGAGTGTGCCAGCCAGGAGGGCCCTGTAACATGTAGTGACTGAGGGATGCAGGGAGAACTTGGTTTTGATATGTTAAATAGGCACCTCAGCCATTTGTCCCAGGTTTGAAACCTAACAGTTAGTTCTTTCACCTACATGTCCCAGTAATCCGATGAAAGCCCTCCCTGCACAGTGCTCCTGAGTCTGTCCCTACCCAAGCCAGGTGCTCTGGGGTGGAACCGAAACATGCTACCTTGCTAGGCCTGAAGTCAGNCCATTCAATGTGTCCATCGCATAACCTGGGCATTGATGAAGGTATTCCTAGGAGGAGATTCTGTGTTAACTCAAGGGAAGACTACACAGCGCAACGAAACCATCAAATTTCTTCTATTTCCATTTGATGGGATATCATTAACAAGTCCGAGGGAAATGAACTAAAGATGACTTGATAAGTGCAATTTTTAAAAATCAGACAGATCCTCTTAAAATATGACATGTGTGACTTAAGGAAGAGGGAGACTAATGGGGAGTTGATGAAGAGGTTCTGTACGTGAACGCTTATGCAAATTCCCCACCAGGAAAGAGCTGTCTGTCTCATTTCCCTAGAGGAGGGGGTCCCNTGTGAATCACCCAAGGAGCCTTAAGCTCCCCATGTCCATGTCCACACCAATGGCAGGCAGCTGGATATCTAGAAACAAGGGTCAGGGACACAAATGTTTAAAGATCCTCAGGGGATTTCCATATTCAATGATCTGGGAATTACTATTGAGTTTTGAAACAATAGCAAACTCTACCAAAGTTTGGACAGCTTTCAGTAGGACCAAATTTACATCATTGAATGTGGACATCTGTACGGCTAGCTGGAATTATGGCTCCAGAGCCTCAGTGGAATGCCATGAAGATGTCTGACCTAGAAAATGGGACTCGGATCTTTGCGATATGTTCATGCTACTGCTTGGATTTGAGGAAATGACTTACCTTCTCTAAGGTCCAACTTCTTCATCTCCAGAATAAGTGGTAACCTACACACGGTGGAACTTGTAGATGAAAAACTGGAGAAAATACCACACATGACAAATGTCAGTTCCCTTCCTAAGGATACTGTTATAAGAGTCAGAAACCCTTGTCTTTTCCCCCACACTCTTCCATCTTGAGTTTTGTGTCCTGTTGTTTGTTTTTCACGTGTGTNGAGGATAAAGGAATGTGTATCTCAGTCAGTACTGCAAGTTTGAAGTTTTCTTTTGCATTGAGTTCATTTGTCCTTTCGNTATTAGGAGCCTCGTGAGAAAGCAGCCTGTTCATTGTCAGTACTCTAGGAAGATTTTTTTTTTATGTTATCTATGACAGTATGCCTTCAATCCTAGAATGCACTTAGTATCAAGCTTATGCCGTTTCTTTAACACCCAGATAAGAGAAGGAAAACGTAACCTGTCGAAGTATGACACATCGCTGTTTGCAAGAGGAATTCCTACTTCAGAAATGTTAAAATGAAAAGAAATGCATGCCAGAGAGTTGGTGACATGTGGTCGGTATGGTCCAGGATGTGGGGCATTAGGATATAGTTATACAAGGCACCCTTGCAAGCACTGGGCTCCCACACCCACAGTTAGTTAACTTCGGTTTTCTCTCTCCTAAGAAGAGAGTAAACTCCACTTTAATTCAGAGGAAATTATTTTTATGCCCCATTTAGATCATAAAATATCACCCAGCGCTCAGTCTTTGACCTTTGAGAAATACAATGAACTGTTTAAAGAGTCCCTGGTTTTCAGTCACCTTTCTTTTAAGTGGCTGTNTGTCATTCTCCTCCTGGATGGAAGAGTGAAAATGACCCTCATTATTTCAGCAGAGCGTACCTGCCTTGCCATAGGAAGGCAGGAGGTACGAAGGCAGAAGGAATTCAGTTTGATGACCACACGGAGCCTTTCTTCCCCCAAACCTCTCCATTCAACTGGAGATTTTGTGTTGTGATCTTAAGTAGGTCAAAATACAAGCTGGAGAAAGAGATTCTGAGGAGAGCCATCTATTTTATGTATACTTAATAATACAGATATGTCCCCATTCTTTTCTCTCCTTACATTGAATCATGCTTGGTTAGTAATGTGCCTGTGTTGGCTGTATTCAATCTTACTGAATTTACTTATTTATGTGGGTAATGAGTACAAGTGCCATGTTGTGCTCAGGGAAGAAAGAGGGCAGTGTGTGTGTTTGTTCTCTCCTTCTACCATGTAAGACCTGGGGATGGCACACAAGTCATCATGCTTGGCACCTAGCACCTTTATATACTAAGCCATTTTCCAGCCCCTAGAAATTTTGCTGTTGGTGAAATATAACCCCGAGTAAAGAGGCAAGTTTTTTTTTGGGATTAGACTTTTGGGAAAAGNGAGTTATTATTCTTAGAATTCATCCCATTGAAATGCTGTTGGTGTTGAGTTTGGGGAATTAAAATTTGGGGTGAGAGAGAAAATTATNCCAAAGAGACAGGGGCTGAAATAAAACCCACTTCAAACCCAAAGGAGAATCTTACTAATAGTCNGTTGGTGTGCCATGCTGAGACCCTGCCTTAGTCGATGGAGTATTTTTGAAGGTAAGCAATTTAGAAAATGAATCTGCTCTGCCTCCGGTAGGAGGATGGGTGCCAAGGTTAGATCTTTAAGGAAATAATCTTATTAGTCCCTCCTATTAAGGAAGCCTCTGCAGTGTGTAGACTTTGAACCAGCCTGATGAAAAGTAGGCCCTGTCAAATGGCTCCCAGCTCCTAGTGAAAAGCTTGAATGTTGTTGGTTTAGATCGTCCAATCCAAATGCAAACACGTTTCTAAGCTTGTGTTTGCATACTCTGGAAGGGGAAAAAAAAGACTTCCTCATTTTCCCTGACTCTGACACTAATAGCATTCCAGGGGGATGGCAGCTCCCACTGAAATTATTAAATCACCCTGTTAATGATGTGCACAGAGAAGCAAAAGCGTCCAGCACACCTTGCAATGCAAAGCCTCCGATTGTCATTGTTTGGGTCCTTTTATTTCTCAAACTCTCCATTTCTCCCCCTCTTAATGGATTCTGGNCCTTCAGTTTCTCTGCTGGTAAATCTCCGTACTGACCCCGTCTGGAAGTTGTAAGGCTGGAATCCTGACAGCTTTGTCATTTTCATAGCTGTGAAGGTTGATGTCGGGCTTACAGGATTATTGCTCTCCAGGAATGCTTCACTACATAATCAAGCAGAAGGTCAAGAGAGGTGGAGAGAGAAAAAACTCTAATTAAATCAGGAAGGGCTGACTTGTGCCCTGAGAAATGCGTGCAGCCTCCGGGAGGGCTTCCCTCTTGGATCCAAGTGCAACAATTGGCCCCAGTAAGGGGCCGCTCTTGTCGCAGTGGACAACAAAGAAATTGCCATTAAAGTGAGCGCTCCTTGAAGAACCGGCTTCGTTCTTTGCTTTTACCCTGTTATTAAGGCCCTTCTCAAATCAGATTAAGGCAAGGCACTGTAACACATAGTTTGATTAGCGTGATGGAAGGTAGAACGCAAGCTCCTCTCTTATATCTGCCCCTGAGACATGTGGTTTCTGGAGACCAGCCTGGGGTGCAGGATAACCTCAGCGGGGACCAAGTACAGGGAAAGAAAATGTAGAGATGTATGTTGTTGGGAACAAAACCAAGAAGCTCCTTGCTCTGGTTTTTGTTTATTTGTTTGTTTTTCCTGGTGGGTGTCTTCAGCAACTACTTGTCATATAGAATCCTGAGCCCTTGTAGGTCCAATACTGAACAAGGTGTTAATGGTTCAAGGAAGTTATGAATGAAACTTTGGGATTAATGCAAGANCTCTGCATGTCAGATAGCNCACTAGCGGGCAATAACAGGTGTGAACAATTATTAACTACCTATAATGTGCAGGTCACTGGCCCAAGTGCTTTATAGGAATCATTCCATACAAAGTTTACACTGTCATACATGAAGCACAAAGCCAAGCACATTACTTTGATAGCAAAAGGGGGAGAGCATACAAAGTTCANGAAGAAAAGTATGTGAACGGGTCATGAAGGACATATAAGTTTTATATCATATGTTTAAGAAGTAGACTGAAAGAAAACCTTTTTTTAGCAGAACAAAACCCATATACAGAGACTTCGGGTGTCGTATAAGATGAGATCATCTAGAACATGTGGAATTCCTGCAGCGTACAGCAAAATGCAGTTGGTAAGAAAGGGGCTGGAGACAATAGCATAGAGTGAGGCTTTGCGCACTAAATGATAGAGCTGGATGAGCGGTTTTTGTTTTGTTTTGTTTTAAGAAGAATAATGTTCAGATTTCTATCTTGGCAAGATCTTTCTAGGGAAATATTTCTTCTGTCATTGTTACAAGTTTGTCCTATGACCTCCCTTGAAGACAACCNACTTCCCAAGGGTTGGCACTAACATAGAAGGGCCACCTCTGTTGAACTTTCAGATGTCAGATATCCTGACATTCTATGTGTTGTCTTAGAATAGGAAATATAATGAGTTCTTTATTTATTGGTAAATGTTGCTCATGGAAGCTTAAAGGCTCTTTATCAGTCTAGAGAATTCTTAGAAAGAGGCCTGTTCTCTGCGCCACACCCTAAACAAATCCAGCTAGCGTCCATCTATGTCTGTAGGAGAGCGGCTCGGTGGCAAGTGTGCTGGTGCTGGCATTGATTCCTANCTGTGTTCCTTGTGTCAAGGGAATCTGTGCTGCTTATTTACTGGACAAGAACATCCATCTTTTTAAGTACTCCTGCCCTTAATGGCTGAGCAAAATGACCAAGAGATAAGGCAAATGAAAAAAGTTGTGAAAGTGGAGGGACCAGAGGCATCNCAAGATGTCCATGAANCACAATGATGTGGCCACCACACTGATTGGTAGCCGAGTCCCTGGGATTAATTCCAGTGAGGTTCACAACTGCAAACAGACAGGCTACAGGGGTACAAGATAATCCATCACTTAGACTCATTTCCTGTTTCACCATTTTGCTGTGTGTGAAACTGCTCCATGCTCCCACAAGGCAAATGCTGAGAATACAGTGTTTCGCATCTAGTACTAAAGAATGTCTGGCTTCCTTTGTNACCACCACTGGAGCGATTAGCTCCCATTTNTTCGTGAGCAATGGCTGGGCACCTCCTTTTCAAGGAAGCCATAGAATATACTAGTTAGTGGGAGATGTTGGAAAATTGCATGTCTCTGAAATGCATCCAACAGTAAGAAAAAAATTAGTAAACCCAGGCTAATTCTTTGGAAGGTCTTCCATGGCAGAGGAATGCTCTTGGTCTACCCTAGGTTCTGAGAACAGCTTTGCTAGAGAGCTTGCCAATGTTGCTACACAGTTTCCAGCACATACATGTGAACCAGAGCTGAGCATCAAGAACCACTGCGCCATGGCAACAAGAGCCCTGGTCCCTGGTGTGCTAAAGGAGGAGAGATAAGCCTACTTGGTAAAAACTCAGATAGCATAATGGCATGTTCTCTGTGTGTGTGTCTCTCTTCTCTTTCTCCTTCCCCCATCCCTCCCTTACCACCAACCACACCCCCCCAAAAGATGCTGCACTACACAGCAAACCTTCTGTTCAGAGTACACTAGGGACTTGAGGCCTTCACCTTCTGCCTCAATGTGCAGCCCAAACAGCCGTGGTTCTGACCACCTCCCATCTCTCACTGCANCTGATTTCCCGCACATGACACGTTTCTCAGGAACAAGGCTTGGCCCCTTGGTCATTTCAGACTGTTGAGCCTTCCTAAGTCCTAACCACATACCAGCTTTCTAAATTGNGAAGTTGATAAATTTTTAAATTCCTGAACCTGCTCTGTAATAATCTTTGCTCCATCCCACACATTACGATGCAGGGAGGCAACAGATGTGTTTTCTTATGACTCTGGGAACATGAAATATTGATGGGGACGAGAGCATGGACTTGGTATTGAGACTCATCTACGATGAAGGGTAGCAGTTCTCATCCAGGCTTCTCATTCACTGCTCTCTTCCTCTGATGCTTAGGACCTGAAGAAAGCCCCAAACCTGTGATACCCAAGGCTAATTCAATGAAATCTCTAAAGAGCTGTGCAGTGAAATCTGTCTAAAAAGGTCTTTATCAGTCTCTGGGGACCAATCACTAATGCAACTAATACACGTTTGATCTATACAGANGATTTTCCCTTTGTCCCCCAGGGAATCTCAGCAAACATTGGGTTTACACGGTGCCAAGCCGGAGTTGCCTGTTAGAAAATAAATAACTTTGTAACACATTCAAGCATTGGTCCTCGGGATGAAAAGTAGTGCGTGGTCTTCTCCGAGCTTTCTAGCTGGACTATAGGACATAATAAAAAGTTCATTTTTAGATTATTTCTTTTCCTGATGACAGTTTGCTCAGAGGCACAACATTCTGAAGGGGGAAAGTCACAAAGTAATACTGTCATTTTTTTTAATGCAGTAAAGAAATTAAATGATGAAATTTCGTCTAGGATAATATTTCTAACACATGTACAACTGGATGCCAATATATGGGAAAGCATGTGAGACTTTCTTTAGAGGCACATGCCTTTAAACTCCCTTTAAATTTGTAACATTTATTATAAGTTATATTAGAAAAATGTAGATGTACACATAGAGATATATGTATAAAGTTATATATAATTAGCATGTATAAGTTGTAGTTCTGTTGATATTATTAGCTACCACAAGACTAACCTGGGAAGCATTAAGTCATATTGATAAAAAGTGAAATAAAACAATAGATAATAATATGGAAATGCAGCTTCAGCCGAGGCAGGAAAGACTAGCTGGAGCAGAAATGCAGACGGTGGTAGGAAGTGACTAAAGCTTTGGAAATGCTGGTCTCCCACCTATTCAGAGAACAGGGAGGAGTCCTAGCCAGCCCTTCCTGCCAGCCAGTGCTGGTAGGAGTGAAGGTGGCTCCCCAATACGTCTGCCTGCAGATGTCAACTGCGGTGGATTCCCAACGGGCCCTGCACACATTTGGGGTGCACTGCTCTCCTAGTACCTTTCGGGGGAAATTTGTACAACTCTGTGGTGCCTCCTTCAGAGATGTGACAGAAAAGATTTTGCAGGCCACTCACATGACATGCTTCCCAAAGGGGATTTCCCCAGTGAGTGGGCTCTGCCTGGACTCTTACCTGCAAGGAAAGGGTATGGAAGTGTCTTGTGATATATACAAGCCCATGATGGAAAGGCATTAGCAACTTCTGGCCTCTCTCCTAAGTATATTCCAGGAGTGACACAGAAAGCCGCATGTTAAAAGAGCAAAGTGAACTAACTGGTGCATTCANCTCCCTGTACTTATGAGAAGCAGAGATCCTCAGATGAGGATGTGAACCCAATCTTGCCTGATAGGTGTTTATCATCCTTTACAACTCAGAACCATTGTGGACTCCTCTGGGAGTGCTTCTATACCTCTGGTTCTGCTTGCAACAGGCCCATGTCAGTCTTCCAGAACCTTCTGTGGTATACTGTCCAGACTTTTACTTCTTCCTGGCAACTATGATTATTAAATATGGACTGTGATCTATTTTCTTTTTTTTTGGTTTTTCAAGACAGGGTTTCTCTGTGTAGCTTTGCACCTTTCCTGGAACTCACTCAGTAGCTCAGGCTGGCCTCGAACTCACAGAGATCCGCCTGCCTCTGCCTCCCGAGTGCTGGGATTAAAGGTGTGGGCCACCACCGCCCGGCTCTGTGATCTATTTTCATGGACAAAAAAAAAATGGAAAGTAGAGGAGTGGTCAGTGTCAAAAAAGTTAAAAAATGATAGAAAATGATGGATATGTACAGAGAAAGGAATTTTTACAGTAATTTCTTTTCCTAGCCCTACCATGAGATCAGGGGAGCCCTTGCTTTTATTTATCAATACTATGAAGGAGGTGGACTAAATAAACGTATAAGTCCTATTGGGACTCTTTTTAAAGAAATTATTTTATGTATATGGATGATTTGCCTGTCTATATACNTACATGCTTGGTGCCCTTGGAGGCCTGAAGAGAGCATGAGACCCCCTGGGACCAGAGTTACAGAGATGGTTGTGAGCTGCCATGTGGTTGCTGGGAATTGAACCCGGGTCCTCTGGAAGAGCAGCCAGTGCTCTTAACTGCTGAGCCATCTCTCTAGGCCCAATCTTTTTTTTTATAACTTTAATGTAAAGTGCTTTGGGATGATAGAATTGGAAATTAGTTGCTAAAGCCACAGGAAAACCTTCCTTTCCAGATGCCGAAGACTGGCAAAGGATAGTAGAAGCAGGTTGTCACAAATGATCAAGGAGAGGCTGATGGAAGACAACCTCTCTGGAACAGGGGGAGGGCACATCATGGANAGTGTGAAACCATATTCTACCCAACCCTGGAGTCTCTCTTTCCTGTGCTTTCCTGCCCAGCCACACTGCAGAACACTGCAGAATCAACCACATTCTGGAGTCAGCTTGTATGGACAAGTGCTCTGAGTCCTCTCCTTAGACAGCTTACCTTGAACTTCAGGGAATATGATGCCCGCTTTTCCTTTGCTTCATTTAAGGGAGCTATTCAGATGAGGATTATCTTGCTTCTTAATCTTTTCTGCCGTCTTAAATTTTTAAAACCACCAATTTAAAGATTGTCTTTAGGAATTAGTCTGTCCTTAAGGAAACAGCAACTAGGTGCCCCAAACATTTCCTAACTGTGCTAGAAGCAATGACATGTGGCTCACCTCTGCTGCCAGGGAGCACATCTGCACCTCAATTGTACATATTTAAGAACATTCATAATTAAGAATTGAGACTGAGTTTCCATGTAGAAAAAAACAAAAACAAAAACAGAATTTATAGACCACTAAGCATGTGTCCTTGTATATTTCTAGAGACAAAGAAAGGTCTGTGTTTTAGACTAATGTTTGTAACCCCACACATTATAAAGCTTCCAGTGTCCCCATGGAGTCGGAATCACCCTGAGTTGAAGTACAGCCTGTGAGAGAAGAAATGCTCTACTTAATGCTGACTGATTTAGGATACAGCTCCACGGTNGTACATCCTAAATAAGGGGAAAATAAGGGAAATGTTAGCTTAATGGAGCAAAATCATGAGTCGTATTAGAAAGCAATTAGCTGTGATCTGTGGAGTAAATAAAGCAGGACCATGTTACAACTTGATTTGGCTGATGTGTTCGGGAAAGACTAGTAATTCATGTTTCAACTGGAGAAATAGCTTCGGTGGATGATGCAACAGACCACATTTTTGTTCAAGCAGCTTGACAAGGAGTGAGAAAGAAGGATTTGCTCGACACTCTCAAGAGGGAATGGTTCTTTAATGTTTATGCAGTTCAGGTATTTAGAGGTAGAAAACGTTTAGGCATTTCCTAGCTGGGAAGATGCTCTGAGATGTGTTTCCTGCGAAGGTTTATAATGTTGATAGCCTTTGTTTATGAAGGCACAAAGTGATTAGTACCTCAAATAGCTCTGTGTTCAAGACGTCTCATGTTTGTTGACCCAGAAGAGGGTGTGGCTATCTGCTAAGTCTGACACTAGGAAAGAGGCGTCTCAATGAAGCTCACTGTATTCTCTNTTAGTAATTTATATAAATTGGGTTGGTTGTATATATATGTTGTAGCTCAGCGGTAGAATGTTTGCCTAGAACATATGAGGCTATAAGTTTGATCCCCAGTGATGCAGATGTTAATCTGTTAAAAAAGAAAGAAAAATAGGTAGATGATAAATAGACAGACGAAGTGTGTAACATACACTGTAGAACCTCATTTATAGAGAACCTTAAGAAGAGGTCTCCTTTTTTTTTAAGGGAAATGGAGTAGGAATAAATCTGGGGGTGAGGAGAGCTTGAGGGGAAGGACTGGGTGGAGTGGAGGGAGGGGAA
>LZPO01027580.1:115801-131135 GCA_001675575.1 Neotoma lepida
TACTTCTCCAAAGGAGGAAGTTCCTGCCATTGTACTGCCTTCATCATGCCAGTGTAGAGTTCATTCTGCCCGTGGCTAATATACTGAGCTAGCTCATGGTGCAGTGCTGAACTGTAACAAGAAGGGAAAGTGTAGGCTGAGGCTTGGAGGATTGTTCATTTTACTGAAGAGGAGACTTGGGGACCNAATCATTTCTCTACTTGGCCAAACCTCTGGTCTTCCTGTCTGGAACTATGGCTTCGATGGGGCACCAAGGAGCATTTCTTGAAAGAGCGTGATCGCTTTTTATCCAGCTCGGAAGGTTAGTTGGGTTGCCAGTATTCCTGACTTCCCTTAACGGCCCATTCTAAATCAATCTTCCATGAATTCATTCGAACGTTTTTTGTAGTGCCTTAATGTTGTTATCCCATGTCCCTGCCCCTAATCCTGAGAGGCTACTTGAAGAGGCTTTCCCNCTACCCCCAGCATTACCTGCCCTTTTCTCTCCGGAGTGTCTTCTGCTCACTCCATGATCCTAACCTTTCCCCCACACTCATTTGCCACAGTGGCCATATTTCACTGTTCTCTTGACTCCTAATAGATGAGTTGGGACACGTCTCAAAGTGCTTTGTTTGCTCTGAAAGAGGTTGAATCAGGGAAGAGACGGAGGGTGTGNGGGGGGGAATATATGTGGGAACAGTTTAATTGTATCCACGAGGATTCTTAGTAATCAGGATGCCAGTGTGTGTTTTCCAGAGCCTAAAGCTGACATAAATAATGTAGCGTACCCCGCTTTGTGCAGGCTTGCCGAGGAATGCTGATGGAGAAAAAGCCAGAGAAGGGATCAGAAGCGCCCGGCTCCCAGCACAGCCTTTAAAATCCTTTTATTGAGTAGTACTTTTGAAAGTGCAGCCAGGACCTTGGCGAGCTGTGTTTGCCAGGGAGAGGCCAACAGAGGAGGAACTTTGGAGGAGGCTGCCTTGCTTGCTTTTTTGTTTTTTTCCCCTGCCTTTTTTGATTTGGAGAATGAGAACCTGGTACAGCGTGCTTGTGTGGCTCCAGCTAATGATTGGTTGATGTCATTGCATGTCCCCAATCCCAGAAGGACTGGGACAGCTCTGTCAAGGCCCTGGGAGCCTGGTAAGTGTGCAGCTGTTGCTAACAAGATCTGACTGGCCTCTCAAACATAGTTAAAAGCATCATGCTAGCCTTTTAGAGTCNCTTGCCTTAATGGTAAGAGCAAATGAGCTTTGTGGGACAGCTAACCCCAAATGAAGTCCTGCGGCTTAAGCNCATTTACAGTCGAAGTCTGCGTTGGGGATAGTACTAGGGACCACAAACGCCTCCGTGCATTTGCAGGAGGGGATCAAATGTGCTTTTACATGGAATTTTTATAGTAGTTGTGCAAGCCAAGCCAAATATCCTACTGAAGCATCCTCCTAATTTTGATTCAAAATGGAACTTCTGCTTGGTCCTGGTCATCCAGGATAGATGGACATGAAGGCAGAGCTGGGGGAGGCAGGATAGGCTAGGAGGATGATGTTCAAAGTAGCTCCCACTCATTTCTGGTGTTAAGGGATAGGCTTTGGGTATTCCATTTAAAAAATAGACAGCGATTTCTTTGCTTGTGCTCTGGTGGTTTAAAAAAGGACCTCGGGGAACATTTGTTTTGTTCTGTTTTGTTTTCCTTTTGATTAAGGCATTTGGGGTCTAAAAAAGAAGATTAAAGCAGGATCCGTTTAATTTATTTAGTTTGCCTCACAGACATGAAGCTTCAGAATGGTAAGTGTCAATTATATTCCTACTGGTTTGGGTAACTGGCTGGGGAAAAGATTCTCACCAGGCAAGACATATAGCTATCAAACTGGGACTATTCTAAAGCTTTTGACCGGTGCTGAGAGCTGGTGCCTCAGCAGAGATNTGTGAGGTCATAGCTGAACAGCTTGAGTTTGGGAGACTTTGAGCAAGTTGTCCTTTGGGAGAGGGATGGTCGGTCCTCTCTTAGCTGTCAGTGGTATGATAATTCTGGAACTTTATTTAGCAACCAGTAATATTCCACCAAAATTCACTTGAAAATGTAGATGCAGTCCACCAGTTTCGTTTTGGGACAGAGCTATCTTTCCATGTTGATTTGCTACATAGGTGCTGCTGTTGTTTTGTTGTTNTTTGTTTGTTTGTTTGTTTTTTCACTTAAAAAGCATCATCAAAATGTATTTGGTAAGGTAGTATTTGGATGTGTTACTGAGAGCTAGCTCTACAGAGCCTTGCTAACACTGCCGTCATATTGACAGGAAGGAGCACTTTTTTTGGCTGAGCTTCGTTTCACTCTCTCTCGGGCGCAGGCTCTGTTTCTGCCACTTTAAGTGCCTCCACCACAACTTCCATTCCTTCATTGCACAAGCCCTCATGCTCCCCTCTTTGCAGAAGCTTACCCACATCAGACTTGGGCTTTGATTCGGTTTCAGTTTTCACCTGCCAACTTCTATCTTCCTGAATAAGGACCCAAGAAAGCTCTAAACTGGGAGAAGAGGGATTTAACCTTTGTCTTAGTTTCCCCNGTTTTCAGCCAGCCATCCTCTTCTTGGGAACTAGCATTGCCCATCTGCAAAATGGGCTTCAGATCTGAATACTGTTGTAACACCTCTGTTCTTGAGAAACCTCTCAGTGACAGTTGCAAATATTTGAAGGGGGAAGGGGACAAGACCGGCTTGATGAAGGGGCCANCTACAAGCTGTTTTCTGTAGGACCAGGTTTGGAACTATTTTCAATCTCCTGGAGTTGTGTTGCTTGATGGATCTTATTTGTAAGCACAAAGAAAAGTGTCTTTTAACTGCAGAGAGAAATGCAGTCCGTAATAAACAAAACTCCGTTTTTATAACCTGAAAAGTGACCTGGAGGAATGTGAAGAATTGATGGAAGGCTGTGCTTCTCGGGTCCAAAGTCACGGCTTCATGTTTAATTTAACAAAACATTAAACATTTCATGTTTAATTTAATGAAACATTAGAGCACCAGGATTTGTCACCTTCATGACAGAGTGTCAGAACTGTAGGATAGTTTCAGAATATATGTTCTTGCTCCTGAATTCACGTGTGACACTGAAAATGTCTTGTAGCTTAAAAACATCTTTTCTCTCTCTCTCTCTCTCTCTCTCTCTGTTCTGGGAATCTTTTTTTCCCTTTTATTTTCCCTCCCTCTGATAAAAGAAAGAGAAACACAAAGCAAGTAAAACAACAAAAACACCAAGGCATTAGGCACGCACTACTAGTCTAGCTAATTTTAGGGGGCTATTAGCAGGCATTTAGGCAAATCTATTAACATTTTAGCATCAGCACAAATGCAATTGCGTTTCTTCTTTTTGTGTTTCTGACAAAATAAGCAAGCACTGGGGTCTTCAGGACAAGGAAAGAACGGGTGTTGGCACCATTCATTACATAGTAAACTTTTCATTAAACTGCTTGGATTTTGTAATGAACTATTTGAAGGAGGNTGGAGGAGGCCTTAAAGGGGAAAAGTTAAGTNGNTGTATCCATTTGATAAAGATTATTTAGCAACGGACAAGATNCCACCCTTTGTTCCGCACCGATTGCCANATAGTCTTCTTACTAGGAAGTGTGGTCCGACAATGTCCCCTTGCCTTTGGCTTGTGATAGAAAGTTTGCCTTTCAAAGTATGAAAACAAAGAGGAGGTCCCCCACCGCTGCCTCGATTGTTTTGCAGGTTGATGGGGTTTTTATTTTCAACCAATCCTTAAATGTTTCCCTCCTTTAATTGGAAAACAGTAAATATGTTTGAGCAATGCAGGTAATCCATTAGATCATAAAACATGCATGTATTGTGCATGTCTNTATTTATACTCACGCATACATGTGCATACAACATATGGGCACACAACACCCCCATGCCACCCCATAATTCATCTCCATCATTTCCCGTGCCTTTCTAGAACATTGGCACGACATATACAAGCACAGTATATTGTGTATGGTAACAGAGCTGTGAGTTTCTGCCCATGTTACTATACACTCAGCCTGGGTATGCAGNTTCCTTGAAGTAGCTGCAACCAGATACTTCAGGAAGAAAGAGAGATGCCATGTCTGCTCAACTCAAAGGCATGGAGGGCAAGAGAAAAATCACTGTTACAATACTGGCTGGAGGAACAAGCCACTTTTTTAACTTTTAAAATGTCTCTTTAAACTCCTCTCTACATAGTCGCAGCTGCTTCGTTTAGTTGAATACTTGTAGATATTTGTATGTTGCATCCTGAAGAAGGAATGCCAGGAATGCCCAACACTGGTCTAGACTCACTGAGAGCCCTGTTTTTGTTGAAAGGGGGGCTGGGAAACTCCTACTCATAGATTCCTATCCAGTTTTCAGAATGGTGGTGGTGGTACCAACGTCTAGTCTGGTACTGTCCAGTTTACCTTCAGTAGCCTATGTGGCATTCCTCTGCTTGCACACCCAGCTGCAGGCTGAGCTCACCCCAGTGCTGTCCCAGCTACCCTCACACACTCTTGTGGCCTCCTCTGTGACTGCCATCCTGATCTGCAGGAGGCACAGAGGCAGCAAAGGTTACCAGGGCTCCTAGTTCCGTGGAGAGCCTCTCTTGAACCCATCCAGCATTCCGCCGTGCTTCAGAGAGAAATGTTGGGAATGTGGTCCCAGCCTGAGGTTGTCTTAGTCTGACAGAGATGGCTTCTTAACAGAAATGCAATCAAGCACTTTCCTCAGCTGAGAAATGGAAACCTCTTGTGGCCACAAGATACCCTGTGGGTGTAGGCATGAGCAGTAGTTTCCAGGGAAGTCAGAGGAGATTTCAAAGAGGTCACTGTCAAGAGAAGTGGACTGGAGGTTCCATGGAAGGTGTAGAAATAACCTTCCAGGCTCAATGCAGGGTAGACAGTCAGCANCTGAAGGAGCTTCTGAAATTGAGTTTGGTAATGCTGGCACCCTGGAAGGTAAAAGACACATTAGAACGGTAAGCAGAACCCACGGTGAATGGCTTTTTGTAGCATTGAGTCTGTGTCCGCATTAAACATGGAGGTCTAGAGCAGGCTGTCGTTCAAGGCAGAACAGTATGGAGCAGATGGGCATGGGTATGGGAGAGCTCCTAGTTCTGTGAACTGCACAACCACTTGAACATTTAGAAAAAGATGCTGATTACCACCAACCACATCTGCCCATCTCAGATGGAACCCGGAGCCAGGAGCTGCTGGGTTGTAGCCTCTGCTCAGAGGCAGCAGGATGCCCAAGGATGCACTTCACTTCAGGATGACTTACCCCAAATCCAAAGCACTTGCAGTTAAGAGTGCATTTGGAAGAATGTTCTCTTATGTCTCTACTGAGAAAGTTGGTTTCAAAGGGGAGTAAATATTAAATGTGCATGTTTCAGTCTGGATTTGTATTCATATAAGGATGGATGAGTTTGAATTCCTTCAGGAGGCAAAGCTGCTTTAGGTGAAATCCAAAATACGGAATGAGCTGAGCATGATAGTTCAATGTCATGGTTTGAGGACAACCTGGGCTATATAATTGATTTCAAGGCCAGCCTTGGCTACGATATAAAAATGTGAATTCTGTATCAAAAAATCTGTAGGTTGGAATACTGCCTCTGTAAATGAAAACTGAAGAGCCATGTGACCAAGCTTGTCATAGCCTTTTTGCGTGGCACATGGTGTACATGGGTTTGGAGGGAGGTGGTCCTAGGAGGGTTGTTTTATAATTTTTGAATCTGCAATTTAAGTTTTTTCTGATGTGGCAGAGCTGTTGCCAGTGAGAAGGTTCTAGCTGCTTTTATGCACATATTTTGAGAGACCAGCCTGCTCAGGTGTTTGCTGGGAATGGTGGAGGGGGTGCTNGGTCATTGAATATGATGTGGCGCTGACTTTGCTCTAAACTTTCCATAGCTAGACTCGTCTGCACTGTTTGACCTTCTCTGGCCCCAGGTGGGGTGGACTGTGGGCCACATCTCCTGCTAGAGTGGTGGAATGAATGCATGCATTCACCTATAGGTTCTGCCCTCTAAAGCTGTCAAAACTCCTTTGACGGTGTGTCAGGCCAGTGTGGGAGAACTAGGCTTCCCCATGGTGGCCTCAGTGGCCTGGAATGAGAGAGTGCTGGGCCATCGCCTGTGTGGAAGAGGGGGNAATACTCAGTGGCCTAATTTCTCTGCAAAGTGAATGGTGATGCTACACTCTGTGGGAATAAAGTTAATGGTGATTTATAGAGAGAGAGANAAGAAAACAAAAACAGCTGATAGNCCAGTCAGTAAAGTGCTTGCTTTGCAANCATGTGGACCCAAGTTCAGGTTCCCAGAACCAACAGAAAAGCTGGAAGTACTGTCTGCCTTGTGCTTGTAATCCAAACAAGGGTGTGATGGGAGGTTGGAGACAAGCAGATCCCAGCAGGGCATCTCCAGTTAGTCTTCGTACTTGGCAAAGTCCCAGATTGATGGCTGGCCCCGTCTCAAGCCAAAGGTTGATGGCTCCTGGGGATAACACCTGTGTTTATTTTCTAACCTCCACCCACAGGAACACATGTACATGTGTGCACCTGCACATACATGCACACAAGAAGAAAACAAACCCACGTGTGGCCCAAGTGTCAGCTTATAGCCACTCATTGCTGCAAAGCAACCAGACGCACCTCGCCCAGGCTCACATCTCCTTCTTCGTAGGGAAAGACGCTGAGAGTCACAACTGGGTCTGAAGAATGTGGCATAGAGTTCTGTGTCTCATAGGTTAACGTTTCCTCTATCCCACAAAACAAAAACAAAACACTGAAACCAGCAGAGAGGAACCCAGGAACACACAATCCCTGAGCCAAGAACATGAGCAATGCAATCTTTACTGAAAGTTTGGGAGAAAGGAGAAGTTTTACATGGCAACAATTAAAAAAAAACCTTAAGTGGATATGGGGCACGCTCTTAATCATTCCCTGGCTCCATCCTACCCATGTGGGTTCTAGCTTCTTGGTGGTGGTGGGTTTTGTTTTGTTTTGTTTTGTTTTGTTTTGTTTTGTTTTGTTTTGTTTTGTTTTGTTTTGTTTTGAGGCAGGGTTTCTCTGTGTAGCTCTGGCTGTCCTGGAACTCACTTGGTAGCCCAGGCTGGCCTGGAACTCACAGAGATCTGCCTGCCTCTGCCTCCCTCGTGCTGGGATTAAAGGCGTGTGCCACCATACCCGGCTTCCTTACTACATCTTTAATATTAGCCAGAAATGCAAGGGCACCGCACTGTGTTTATACAGAACAGTTCAGCACCCCAGACACCTGCCCGAAACAATGTCCTTGTCAGCATTCTCCACTCAAGGAAGTCTGGAATATAAAGATTCATCTTCCCTTGGGCAGGAATAAGGACTTTGCTTCACTGGCCTTCAAACCACACACTAATCAAATCAGGTATTAGTTTTCAGTATGTTTTTCTGGCATATAATACTTTGTTATGTATATCATGACCCAATTCAGTATCCTTCCCATACAGACTGACTGGTTGACTAAGGTGTTGACTATAGCAGGACCTAAAATGAGGAGCAGAATTCTGGAGCCCTGCTGCTTCCTTGCTGTGTGACTCTGAGCCAGCCCAGTAGATTCACTGAGCTTTGGGTAAATGGGGAGCAATCCAGGTACCTCCCTCCCTACAGACTTGTCACATGTTAACTGGGATAATGGGTGTGAGGTCTGAAGAATCCTACACCTGCAATATTTACGTCCTTCATTTTTACTCGAAGGCAACACTCCTCTTTGACCCAATTTTGATGAACAGTTTCAAAACAATCTCTATTTAAATTGGTTGAGCGTGCTGGAATCCCGACACAGACCAGATTCCCCTCACCCTGTCACGTAGGTGACTGACTTAGCCTCCACCCTCCATCTTTAAGACACAAAACGTGGGAGGCTGCTGCCTTCTGCTAAGCAGGTTTTGTGCTTAGCTTCCATTTCTCNACAGTGACCTTTCCCCTTGTCACTGGTTGCACTAGAGAGCAAATAAACCCAAAGCATTCTGGGATAACAGGCACAGGCAGGCCTTTCCCAAGCAGAGCTTAACTAGAGATACAGGCCCCCAGAATGAGGGCCCTTGGCTTCAGCAAGAATAAAATCCAATTGTTGGGGCCCTGGTGTGGGTCCTCAGAGGGTGGGGCCAGCAGGGGGGCAAAGAATTGTTATTGCAACTAGATTTTAATCAACAGTTTCAGTAACAATATTGAATTAAAAAGTTACTAGCTACTAGTTAGAGCATGGCTTAGCTCGCAGTCGGGCAAATCAGTCATTCTGTGGTGATTAACATCTATTCAGAACAGAGAATGTATTATGGGTACTAAATTATCATAGGAATTAATGCAGTCTTTTTAAAGGGCTTAAAATATGTTAATAAATACAGTATTCCAGCACCTGCAGCTCAAGGAACCAAAGTCATTAAAGATGGATATAATTATATTTATTATTGCAGGGATCTAGGTAGGGGAAAAACAGTTTAATGAGCATGAATGAAACAGGGGTTCTTTATTTAAAACTTCTTACCTAGAAACTGTTCCCTTTGAGGAGTTGTTATTCCATCCTCATTGAGGGGAAGAACTGGGAGGAAAGTTCATGGGAGATGGTTTTCTAGCCCCTGGCCAATGAGTTCTTGAGGTTCACTGTGGACCACGCCCTTGTTTCTTTGCCCTTGGACTATGCATGAGACTTTACCAGACAGTGCCTGGAATAACTACCCTGATGCACACCCTTTACAGACGTCAGTGACCACCTCTTCCTACTGACACTCCATTCAANAGCCACCCCTNCCTGTGGTTTCCAAAACACATCCAACCCTTCCCTATCTTGTGGTCTTAGCTGGTGATTTTGTGTCTGTAATAGCATTAACGTAATACATATTTTATATACCATACTTTGTCCTAAACTTGTGCCGAATGTTAGCTAATTTAACCTTCCTAAGAGCTACATAAACCAAAGCTCATTACCTTCACATTTTANAGGTGAGGAAACTGANTCTTCAGGCTNAGGTTGGTTGCCTTTGAACCCANGGCCCTGAAGTTCTCTTCAGTACAGAATTCCAGGGCCTCTGTTGTAGGTTGACTGCTACGTCCCTCAAGCTCCATTCACATGCTGTGGCTGGTGCCTGTGGCTAAATCACTATCTCCTGCCATTCCTCTTCCCTCTTCCGGGATCCAGTTTGTCCACTGAAGCTCCTAAGAGCACAATTTAATCTGATTTTCTATGCACTTATTTTTAGTTATCATTTTCCTCTCCTAAACTAGCATCATGCTCATGAAGGCAACAACTGTTCTACTCTGTCACTTGGGGTCCCCAGTCCTATTAAAGTAACTGACACTTAATAAGTACTGAGTAAATATTTGTTTAATGGGTCCTTGAACTCAGATGTTCACCATTTGCTGTCGGTACCTAGAAGAAGTTATATTTCTCATCTATAGATAAAAAGATAGATGGAAATGATCACATCTCTTTGTTTCAAATTATCAGATGAATAAAATGCAGTTTTATTGGGTAACCCTCTTTTATGATCAAATATTTTCTTATTTAATGGTAACAAAAATGACAGTTCGGTAAAACCATTTCTGTATTAAAACTGGGCCTACTACAACAAAGACCGAAATAATACTGGGGATAAATCCTATTTGAATGATCAGCAGTCAGAGAAGTTGGGTGGGAAGCCCCATGCTGGGACACCCGGCTAGCTGGGATAGAGGGGGTGGCTAGTGGGGGAATCGAGTTCTCCACAGACTTGGCCCAGTGCAGTTTCCGCCCACCAGCCTTGCTCAGGCAGCCCCCTGCATCAACACATCAGGATCAACCCCTTCATACAAAGAANTTTCTTCAAGCCAACTCTTGCTGTTCTAGAGAATTGCACCTGGCAGGTGCTGTGCGGTAGATTGAAGTTCTCTTGTTTTACTTTTTGAAATCTTGGGGATCACTGAGGTGAAAATTCACTCCCTGTCCTCATGATGGAGTGCATTTGAAATANTATTTCCTTTAAGATGTAGAAGAAAAGTAAACAAACACACATGGTATAGAATTGAAGTTGTGTGCCCCATGCATATAGTGAGATGCTAGCCTCAGAAAAACTGCCTCATTTTCCTGGTTTGTCAGCTTGCCAAGGACCTAATTCAGCTACTAAAGTCCCCAGNACTATTATTCTTTACCCCAGAGGGGCATNGACCTCCTTGATCATCTGATTAGTATTAGGGGCTTCATGACCAAAGAACGGGGGCATGTACAAATATGAAACAAGTTTCAAATTCTTTGGACAGTCTCTTGTCCTTTTCTTGGATCTCCAGAGGCCTGTAAGCTCCAGCTGAAGAAGACCTCATAGAACATGGCATTGTTAGTTTGTTATAAATGCAAATACTTACTGAGCTCCTCGTCCATGTCAAGTGCCTGGTTAAATTACATAAGTTTTCAGTAAAAGCATTGCTCTCGTTTTTCAGATGAGGTAATAGAAGCTCGGGAAAGCAAAACAAGGCAGGAAGTGCTGGTGCCTGATGCCGGAAAAACAAGGCAGGAAGTGCTGGTGCCTGATGCCGGAAAAACAAGGCAGGAAGTGCTGGTGCCTGATGCCGGACCATGCAAGGGCCAGCACAGAAAGTCTGCAGGCACTGGCCTCAATGGCGTTCATTTGGTACCAAAATCAATCTCAGAATAGAAAATGGAGCCTAAGAAGGACAATTTCAGGGCATCCTAAAGGCAATGAGGACCAGAAAGTCCATGTTCCAGGTCTCATAGCTCCTCATAGAAAGCAGACTNGGCAGTGCCTGAGTGTCCTCTTCTTCTCTAACTTGTCCTCTTATTCTAGATAGAGAGACAGGAAGACTCACATCTGAAAGAATTTGCAGCCCCAACTCACTGAGCTGGATCTGACAGGTCTTGGGGTTTTATTGAGCCCCTCTTGAGAATATATAAAACTGAATGCCATCAGGGGTCATTGGATCCTGTCTGACTCTGAATGCCATTGGATTATGGACACATCTTGTAAGAAGTCATTAGTGTGAGATGTGTTCAATTATTTCTTTCACTCCGTAAGAGAATAAGCTGTGATCTCATTAAAAGCTGCTTGAGAATGTTCCTGGGTCCATGTTTTTCTTCCTCCTTCTTTNTCTTTAAAAGAGGTCATTTTCTCTCAAGAATGAGTCTTATTTATTAAGCTCGAACTATTAACTTTAATGGAGTTAAATCTCTCTACATGTTTCTTTTTCAATGGTTTTTATGTATACACTTTTACCTCATTATTGGTTTCCTGGGGATCTGCTGTGTTATAGGACCCTGAGTGGCCTCTGAGACCAAAGCAAAGAACCAGCAACAAGAGCCTTGGAGCCTGAGGAGATTACAGTCTAGGGTAGATATTATAGATAAATAAATAAATAAACTAACAGTGTAATGTCAACAGTGCCCTGTGATATATATCACATGTGTAGTAGGCAGGGTGATAACTTAAGCACAAAAATTTACATCTGAGTAGGACCATTAGCCTTGAGTAGGCACCCTAAAAGGATACTAAAACCAAGATTGGTAGGTCCCAAGCCCAGCTGTGTCCAGGACAGGTCTCAAATTTTGCTTTCCTATTACATTGCCTACAATAGAGTGGCATTGCTACCCCCAGGAAACACTTTCACAAGCCCTGTTCTGGCATCCAATGGTAAAGACAACGCCAATGCTGTGTTGCCTCTGCAGCCTTTTCTCCCTTTAGAGACTCTGGGGTGTCTAATTTCACGGTCTTTTTGTCTTGCTCTGTGCTGTGAGTTTCTTTGTGAGTATATACGTTTCCCTTCTACCCACCGAAAGCACCTGACTTGGATCCCTGTAAGTAGGAGCGGTAGAGTACAGCTGGCCCTTCATCTCTGAAGATTCAGAAAACCACAGATTTAACCACCCACAAATCTAAACTATTTTAATTGTGTCTCCACCAACATCATATAGACCTTTTTCCTGCCATTATTCCCTAAGGGCTACTGTGTAGCAGCTATTCTGAGAGAGACCTAGGTGTGATCAAAGTGTGTGGAGAATTTACAAGGTTTTGTATAAACATCACATCCTTATACACAAGGAACTTGAGCATCTTCAGACTTTGGTATCCTCAAAGGATACTGGAACCAATGCCTCCCAAATTCTGAGGGCTAACNATACAAAGAAAATGATACACCACTTATAGGGATTGCTGAGTCATATGAATTTGGGGGATGTGGGCCTGTGACTGAGTTTATTCTGAATCTCACACTATGATCAGCATTGCTCTAAACAGTTTGTCATTTCTCACCAACACTCTGGACCTGGTGGTAGACAATTAAATGACCAAAGTAGCTGATTAACAAACCTNCTCGCACACAGCCCTGAGTTCTCTCAGAGTCTAAGGGCCCGTTTCATATTCCTAAAGGAATACAGAGAAAGTTGGGAGAGAGTGGGACACCCAAGCAAGCAACAATCAGCTAGCAAATAGTTAACTGCTGTGTCTTACAACCCTACAGCCTTTTCATAAACAGAGTCACGTTTCCGNCCAAATGCGATGGAAAAGACGAACTCATGTCAGAAAACAATACCAAGTCTTTACATTAATGGTTCTTTCTCTTCCCCTTTATTCTTTTGGTCCATTTTGCACAGGAAATAAGAACCTTGTGGACAAAAAGATCATCATTTGTCAATCTTTTGCGGCAATTTTCCCAACAGTTCTTTCAGCCCTAAATGCTTTTAAGCATCTGTCAGTGTCATATAATAGCCTTAATGGGGGGAACAACAACAACAACAATAACAATAACCACTGAGTGAGAGGCTCAGNGNACTCCTTCCTGGACCAGTGGAAATGATGGCCCTGTCCATATGCTGATTTCCACATGCAGCTGTGCGGTTATTGTTTGCACTTAGACCTTAAGTTGGCCATAATTTTTATGTGTGCAGGAATGATGCCAATTGAGAGAGAGAGAGCCTGGACCAAAAAAAAAAAATATTTAGCATCTCCGAGATAAGACAAGTCAATAAACAGCTTGATTACTAATTCATTCAGGAACAAAAATAATGGCTTTCTAAACTGAAACGACCAAATCCAATAACTAACTATTTGTCGGGGTAGTAATAATGGTATTTGTATCTCTTTTAATTGGCTTTAACCTTTCCCTTCATGTGTGCAGTATTAAAAAATTAAAGAGGAAAGTATTTAGAGGCATAGATTTACGGCACTGCGTGGATTACATGCTTTTAATGAGGTCAGGACAATAAACCATCTGAGCAGAACTTGCTGCCCAATGATGAATTACTCCCTNTTACAATAGATAGACAAGAGTGCGCATGCGCACCACACGCATGCTCAGGGGCCCACTGCGCCTGTAGACAAAGATGCTCATCTCAGCTGGGGTGCTTGCACAGGCCGTTTCCTGTTAGAAGGGGCTTTAAGAAGATTTCCAAACACAGAGCTGTGGTGAATTGTGTGAAACAGAGCTGAATTGCAAACAAAATAATAGTGTTTCTGTGTAATCTTAATTTGTGTATGACTGTGTACATGTGAGGCTACACATGGGTGGGTGGGTACATGGATGGATGGATGGATGGATGGATGGATGGATGGATGGATGGACGGACAGACGGACAGACAGATGGACGGACAGACATAAGCAAGAAGGGTAGAAGAGAAAGGGAGGATAATGAAGTTATGTCTGCAATGTTCTGGAGCCAGCTTGTACTGGCTTGTAAAAGCCAAATCATGCAATGCAATATACTGCCTCAATCCCAGCATATTTGTAACTCAAANCGATAGCTGGACAGAGTATTTACTTAAAGGAATAAACACGCTTTATGAATCCGGGTTTCATAGGCATGTGTAGAAACGCAGTTAATTGCTCAGCTCTTACCATTACCAATATAGCAAACCACTTAAAGTGGTCACATCAAGAAGGGGTAGATGAAACAGGAGGGCTGGGAATGGGAAATGCTACAGTNTTCCTTTGTTTTATAAATGTCTTCATTAGAAGTTTTCATTAAACTTTCATTAATTTATAATAAAAATGAACAGTCCATTTACTAGAAGTAGAGTAAATATCATTAAAACTTTAAAAAAATAAAATTAGCAGTAGTAAAAGAAATAATGTTTCACTTTACAAGTCAAGTACAAATCATTTGTTTGAGGAAGAAAATTGTAGACAAATGACAGATTCAAAGGATCAGAGAATTTAGGACAATCTCCGAAGCATGGCCTTTCATGAGGAACACACCCTCCCTCTGTCTTTGCAAACAAAAAGAACACAATTTAAAATCATGTCAGTGCCCAGGAGNAAGGGTGGACTGGAGATAGTCAGGAGCTAGTAAAGAAAGCTACACGCTGCACAAAGGTTGAAGCCTCGTGTGCATTGGTTGACACAAATACTCTCACAGTATTTGCTCAATAAATGACATTAGAGGAAACATCTATCATGAGGAGGCAAGCACTTCACTGCAGGCAACAGAGCTTCAGACCCAGGGAAAATGCAGTCCTGTGAGGCAGCAAGTCCATCACCAACCAAGTAAATGTTGGCGCATCTTTCATGCCACTTGAGATGCTGCCGTCACTAANCAGCCTCAGGAAGGGACAGAGTAAAGAAGNTCCTTGTGTCCCTTTTCATTTCGTATCTCTGTCAACTATCCCAGCTGTTCAGAATCTGGACAGTCACCACTGTAGGGAGCATTCTCCTGAGTACCAAATGCCTTCACTTCCTATAGACTCTTGCAAAGGGAAGCCTTGTACTTAGAAGCCCATGCTTGAGTACTTGTTGAAAGTAGATGCTTGATCTTGTAAATGCATAAGCATAATCATGCATTGAATGAACATTCCTTGTACACAGCACTAGGCTGAATGTAGGAGTATGGTGGCAAGCATGTCAAATTGCTGGCATTCCCACCAGGCAAGACAAGCACAGACAGTTAAACCTACAGAAAATATCATGGAGACATGATTCTAACTGGTATTTTGTATCTTCTGCTTTAGAAAGACTAGAAGGATTAATATTTCCAAGGAGGTCATGTTTGAGCTAAGACATGAATGCAGGAAGAAGCCAGCCATGGATAGGTCTTAGTACAAAATGTATGTCTTCTACNCTTTTATGGGGAGTTCTCTGCATCTGGTGAGGCCATTTAAGACAGATTCAATGAAGACATCTTTGCTGTCNGTAAGTGTTCTCAAAATATGCAGAAAAGTTGGGATCATTTGTCTGCTTGTGGATGACTTACAAATCNCTAAGACTATTTACTTGGTGGTACAGTGGCAAACATATCAAACCAGTGGCATCCCANCATTAGTCCCTGTGCTATCAGCATTGTATCCATGAAGGAAAGTCACAGGTGCAACTACCATACATTAAGACATCTCATGGTTGTGTCTTTGCAGTTT